>JAABKK020041454.1:0-13201 GCA_011634745.2 Catotricha subobsoleta | reverse complement strand
TTGTTGTAGTGCTGTTGTGAAAAGTTAAATACTCTTTAACTTTTTTATATAACAATATGTTCCACAGTAATTTGTATTAAATGGAACTTATGCTTGTTGTTCTGTTTTATTGTAAAAGTTCATTGGAGTCGCGCCTTATACATAGATAAACACTGTCGGTAATTTTCCACTATAAAAACTACATATTTCGTTTTTGGGGCGTGGGACCAAATTTCTATATTTAATTTTTTTGGTTATCAATATACCAACAGACGCATACTTCCTTTTTGAAAAAAGTGAAAGTATTGGTTTCTTAATTTTTTTTTGCGCATGCACTTTTGAAAATATGGGTCTAGATGCCCAATTTTTTTTTTGTAACAAAATGAAGTCGTATACCATGAAAAATACAAAATAAATATATTTTAGTTTTGAAAATATTTCGCTTTTCGGTCAATTTAGTGAAAAAAGTTGGAAAAGAACATAATTTTTAGATTTTTCTCAAGATTGACAGGACGTATCTTGGCTAAAATGTTTATATTTTCACAAGCACAATATTCTGCTCAGTATTTAGGACTGAGGAACTGCCCCAGACCTCCACGAAATAGTGAGGGGAATGTATTTAAATATAATCAGCACGATAAACATTAGAAACTACATAACAAATTAATTGAATAGCATTCTATTTCGTTTTAGTTTCGGTGTGTGAATTATTACTATTCATATCTTTGTGTATGAAATTGAAATTTGAGAACTGGCATTGCCTCAGTTGTACTATAACCTGGACACAGCGCTGATTCTGCGTCTATTGGTAGGTCAATGACCAATATCTCAGAAAAAGTGGAATGAATAAATTTTGTTTAAAATAAATCAAAGAAACATTAATATTTATTTTGAATTTCACCAATTTTATAGTTGGGTGCATTTGTACACGTTTGCACCCGACATTGATTTATTATGGGTGCAGGTGCACCAATGCCACCTAGGACTCGGCACCACTGCTAAGTCCAAATAAAAAGAGTAAATGTGCTAAGTCCACGAATAATTTTTTATTAAAGTTAATAAACATAATTTTCATAATATTACGACAACTATTAAGTAATTATAGATTATCTTAAAGTATTATAACGTCCGCTGTTATAAAGTATGAAGTATTTCGGGATGTTGTATAAAGTACTTTTTTACCCGGGAATCTGCTATCTCCAAAAAATAAGAAAATAAAAACTCTCGTAAAAACTCAAAATAAAACTCCGAACACTTAAAAATTTGATTTTAGATTAGAGTGGTAGAATAGAACGAAATGATCAAACAGTACTTATTTATGATTATTTACAATTATTAGATATACGCATGCTATACTGTTTTTGTGCTCTTCCGTAAAATTGTTAAAAGTGGACTTATTAATTTTTCATGTTTAGCCGACGATATGCTTCCATTTAATCTGTTTCACCAAGTTTTATCTATCGCATAATAAACTAAACTCTACTATACTCAGTAGAAGTAGGTACTCTTGACCTGTATTTGTGATCAACATAAATCGCTTAACAATGAGCCTCTAAATATAAATTTAAACAAAATTGATAATAAGAATGGAAATCTCATACCTGTCCAATTGAATTAAATCCTTAACGTAGTGATCCTTGTGTGTTTGAAAATTTAACATTGCTTGACTTAAAAATAAAAAGAAAAAAAATAGAATCTTTAAATTATATACTCTGAGAATAATAAATCACTTTTCTTATAATCCATATAAATATAAATTAAATAGAGAGGAATTACACAAGATCTTGTACTTGAATCAAATCGACTGGTCTTATTTGCTTCGTTTTTAAAGCTCTGTTCTTTTTAATCAATTTAATTATAATTTTGTTCACATAATATTTTTTATTTGTCTCGGATTCGATGCTGGGCGCGCTACCAAGAAGAAGTACTGGCGCTACCGCTACTAAACCATGCGCTTGAAGAATAGCTCTCTACTTGTCATTATAGCGCCTCTACTTTTGTCGTTACTGAGCAGTTAATACGAACCGCACCGAACCGAACCCAAAAAACCCATATTTTTTGGTTGTATCCCTAAAACCGGTGCACCGAAAAAAAAAAATGGGTTATTTCGGTTCCAAAAAATAATTAAATATTGAATATTAAATAGTATTAAAGACATCTGCAGTGAAATTTATAATTTCAATCGTTAAAATGAATTGATATAATGATAAATTTGTATGCGTACACGAAAAAAGACAAAAGATAGTACAAGTATTTGTGCTCTCACATTGGTATTAGCAATTTTTCGTCAGTATTCAAACTTTGCGAGTTTTTAAGATGTTTAAAGTGATTGCTATAAAAAAATCGAAATAGAATTTTAATTATTGCTAAACAACTTACTCATAATTTTCTTTTATAAATTTATCTATTTCGTTGACTTTATCCTCGTCCGTTGGTTGATATTGAGCATTGTTCTTTTTTTTAACTTCTACACTCCTTAATTTAGATACATAAATATTAAATTAAGTTGCATGGAATATAAATATTTTATTTCCGAACAACAAATTGAAATGTTTAGTATTTGACTTACTTCAAACAATTTATATTAATTTTTATTAAATTAGCATCATCAAGATTTCGAATATAATTCAATTTCATTTTTTTAATTGTATAATAATGAATATAGTTATAGTCAGTCCTATAATTTCAATTAAAAAAAGTTGACATTATAAACGTTATTGTGTTAATATAATAATTTCTGTGTATACGAAAATTTAATTGTGTGTAATTGGAATTAAATGAAAAACCAAAATCAATATCCAAGCTCATCAGTTATTTATTCAATATAAAGACCGACTTTACATCGCGGTCACATAAGTATATCTAATCTATAGTATAATATTTCCAATATTAAGATTGAGTTACTTTTACAAATAATTGAGCGCAAAAATTTCATGGAAAAAAAAGTAAAAAACTGTTAAGCTATTTTACCCCTTCTCGGAAATTTTTAATTTCATTTTCGCAATTTTTGTTGTTTGTTTTCACATTAGATCGATTGGCAATTCTTTAGGATTTTACATACTTACACACGATAGGCTTTTAAAAGATCGGGTATGACTATTCTTGCTGATTCCAATTGTCTAAAAAAATAAAAAAATGTAATATTAGATATAATATTTTTATATGAACATGAAATTATGGAAAAATGAGTTTAGCTCTTATTGCAGTGCATACCTTTGTAGAAAATGACAGACTGCATTAAAGTCACTATTTGTATCATCACTAAGAAATATAGAACAACCAAAATTAATATCTGAATATGAGTGCAAGATTTTAACATATGGAATACATGATGTTAGTAGATAATGAAGGGGTCGGGAGTGAATTTGAAAAAGTAAGATAGGGTAATATTATTATTAAAAATAGGGATCGTGATTTTTTTTTTATTTTTTGTTAATTTTATTTTGGCTCTTTCTCAGGATTGACCTACCGTCGGACGCAAAATGGAAATGTTTTGTATAGGTTTTGGTTTTCGATTCAAAAATTTCAAAAAACTGTTTTTGAATTTCTTCAAAAAACAGTTTTTTGCTTTTACGACCCGAAGGTCGAATAAAGTCCAAGACCAAAACCAATATATTTTGATGTCGACTTAATTATGCGTATAAAAAATGCGTCTACTCAATCCTGAGAAAAAGGATGATAAACTTGAGAATTTTTTTTTAAATGAGTTTATTACGTTTTAAAATGCCGTAATGGAATGGATTACATTTTAAAATGTGTTGTTTGTTCGTACTTCAGATACATTTGAATACAATTTTGCCGGATTACATTTTGAAGTAAGTATATGTACTTCTATTTTTGATTTTTATAACTGCAAATGTGTGGCAATAGACGTTGGCAAAACTTTTTATTCCCCCAGACGTCGCGTCGTATGATGCAAGTATTAAAATGCATTTTAATTAATCTAACAGTTAATATATTTGTAATTAATTT
The DNA here is from genome assembly GCA_011634745.2 of Catotricha subobsoleta. Classification (NCBI taxonomy): domain Eukaryota; kingdom Metazoa; phylum Arthropoda; class Insecta; order Diptera; family Cecidomyiidae; genus Catotricha; species Catotricha subobsoleta. The sequence continues at coordinate 9,250 of JAABKK020041454.1, read as the reverse complement.
AAGGAAAACTTATTTACAGACATTAATAATATTTTCAGACTAATTAAAACTGAAATTAAAAATTAAAATTATTTATTTTGATTTTATTGATCTGAAAATATGATCACTAATTATTAACATGTTTTCTTCAAATTAATTATAAATATATTAACTGTTAGATTAATTAAAATGCATTTTAATACTTGAATCATACGACGTGACGTCTGGTGGAAACATAGTTTGGCCAACGTCTATTGCAAGAAAAAGCGCACGATTATATTGTAATATTCCAAAAAGGAATAAACTATAGAAATAAAATGAAATAGAATCAAATTTCGTTAGTTAGATTTATACTGTCCCGGAAAGCATATCTACTCCTATAGATATATAAAATCCATACTTGTAGATCTATTTAAGTTTTATATCGAACAAGAGTCCAAATGTAAATTATAGTTAAGTGCATTGTATTATAATTATTATACATAGTTCCGTTAAAATGTATATTTTGGGATGTGAAATCTTTATATGTAGTGCATATCAATATTTTTTAGGCTGCTGTTCTCGATGCAAGTAATTAAAAAAAAAGTAATTTGAATTCTTATCGTAAACAGTAAAATTAAAAATATTGCATTACGCATTAAATAAAAACACAAAAATTATTTCGAAATGTATTGTAATGCATTACTTTTCTTTTGTAATCCTTCCATCTCTGATTTGAATCGACTTCAAATCGAATTTTGGAAATCAAGGTAGGTTAATAATTTGAAACTTAAAAAAGATGAATGAAGTGTATTGAATTATTAAAAAAAGATGTTGTTTTAATCAAAATCGACAGAGGGTAATCTTTTTTAAAATCTCAGGGGAGTGGGAACTAAACCTACCGTTACCTAGTGATTAATATTATATAAGACATAAAATGTCATACTTTTCATCTAGCACAGTTCTCACTTAATCAACTTACCTAAACATTTCAACATATGTGATAGCATTTGATAATAGACGGTCATTGTTATCTGGATTAACGATAGAATTTGTATGAAAACACTTCTGATCCCGATTAATTATTTCACTCTCGCAATGCTCATCATTATTAATATATTTAGTTTTAAATCTATGTGGAGAAATTAAATTTTTATATTAACACATATTTATATTGAAACTAATCACTTAATTTCTATAAAATACTACTTACTGCGATATCAGATTTCTAGACCTACTGGCTGATCTGAATAAACCAACAAAATTGAATTAGTAGAAATCAAATAAAGTGGGAAAGGTAAAATATATTGTATGAGATATTTTTCTTTCGTATTTCATTTTATCCACTTACTGTTGACGAATACCTTCAAAAACCGTTCGCGTATCATTACCATCAAACTTTGATCCAATTCTATATCATTAAGTAAATATTATTAATGTTTCTGGGAAATCATTATACTTATTGATTTGAAAAGTAATAAATTAATTTACATAAATGCTTCACTCTTTGCTTTATTTACAACTTGCATTTGAAATCGCGTTGAAGCATCATCATATAGTGGATCCCCGGGTAATCTATTTATTTAGTTAGTATATTATTAGTAATTATTTAATAGTTACCAGCACCTTTTTCTGATTTTTGGGAAAAATCAAACAAAAACATGTTGTAAAATAATTATATATATATAAAGTCAAAGTTGGCAAAAATCAGAAAAAGGTGCTGGGGCTTTCGAAAAAAGGCAAAATGCTAGACAGATGTTATAATCAGAGATGCGTACAGAATACGAGGTGGGCCTTCTAAAAATTGAAAGGTAAGTTCTTTTTAACCTGATACAAATTACTATAATTTGGTACTTTCTATATACCTCTCTGGTAAAGAGAAGGCGTTAAAATACAATTGTAAAGGGAAGGCGATAAAATATTAAGGTGGCGATAACATAATAAGGCTTTATAATAAAAAAAAGGCGTTGTAATTAAAACAAGGCTTTAAAATTCAATTGGAAAATGGAAGGCGATAAAAATCGTTTTCCCCCCCTAATACCATTTTCCACTAATCATGTAAAAGCACAAGATAGAAACAGTACTTAATTAAGATTTAGATTTTATTTATTAAAACTTTACTTACCTACTCTGCAAATAAGAATCATAATATTTTTTGAATTCATCATTATACCTTATTTTTAAGAAAAATTAAGAAAAAGAAGGTAAATAAAATAAGCTACCACTGGATTGGTACACGACTTCATTTTTGTAAGATAATTAAAACAAAAAAAAAAAAACAATTGGCCGAACCAATAGTTGTTTTTTTTTCGAATTTCTCAAAAATGAAGTAAAAAACAATTTACTTATAATTGCATAGTATAATTTTATTTTTATTAATTTCTATTCAATTAATTAGAGCTAGTACAAGTTTTAGCAAATTCTTTTTTAAACATTTTAAATTCAACTCACTTCGGACTGTGCGAATTATAGTAATCAACTAAGATTTTCTTTTTCATATTGTTTTTCTCGCTTTCATTTCTATCGGACCATGACGATTCCTTTATCACTCTGTAATGAACCATCCAAAGAAAATTCAGATATAATATAATTTAAAAACAAATACGCTAATAATATTTTGTTAATACCAAATGTGTAAGACCGAAAATGATCTAACGTAGCATTTCCAATATGTATGTGTTTCATATCGTCCGTGTTCTGCCATTTTACCACTAAATTGAAAACCGAGTCAAACCATTTTGTGCATATAGTTCCAAAATGTGACAAACCATTTTGATTCTTTATTCTGAACAAGTGTATCATTATTTCTACTCCATATATATAATTATCTTATAAATATTAGAAAACAGATATTAGAAAATAAAATAATCAATAATTTTAATTTCATTTCAACGTCTTTTTATTTTAATCTCCCTTGTAAATTATTATAATAACATTTAAATTTGGTTTGTCACCAAATGGAATTACCGCATAAATCGTTTGTCACGTTTTAAAAATGAGTTGACTTGTTTTCAATTTGGTGGTCAAATGGCTTTTAGCACGTATTGGCAGAACACTGAACACTGAACACTGACGATATGTCAAAATATACAATGATGTATACTATTATTATTCATTATGCATTCATATAGGGCATATATAGTAAGCAACAACAAGTGGAACCCACGAATCTTGTGATCGTGGTCAACTCGGTCAAAGTTTATTAACCCCGAGTTTCATACCCCGACTTTCGTGAAACCGATCTAAATAGTAAAATTTCATGAAACATTTCTTATACACCGTGTTTATTAGGGCGTTCTGAAATTTTTTTTTCTTAATTTTTTCAATTGCAAGGATAATTTCTTGTGTAAAATAGTATTTAAGTAAAAGCTGAAATTTTTTTTTTAGAAAAATCGATATATTTGACCCCTCAAGACGACTTGCATTTGAAAAAATAAAAAAAAAATATCCATACAAAATCAGAACGCTCTAGTGTTTATACCAGCAACATTACATCGTTAATATTTTGACAAATATGTTGTGGTTTATTGGGTACTGGATAAGTAATAAGTGTGCAGAACTTTTTAATGCTTAATGATCATCTATAATAATTAATCATTTACTTACTTATTATATTCTATATTTATAAACATCATTCGGACTTTATTGATATTACTAAAATAGTCTATAATAGATTCTTGCTTGTCATCGAAAGAGAGATAACTGTAAAATAAAATATATGAAATTATAATTCAAACGGTAATAAATTGTTTCTCTAATTTTAATTAATATACATACGTTTTCAGAAGGTCGGAATAAAGCATTTTAGATGTGACATCTCGTGTTCTACAGAAATTGTACACATCAATTAATATTAAGTGAATTAAGAATTAATTTTCGGGTATTACAATTACACGATTCTGTCTGCAGTAAACAGATTGTTTTAAATTTGTACAGGCCTAAAATTGCCATTAAGTAAACGTTAAAATAAATACATATGAAATACCTATATGAAAAAAAAAAGTATTCATGTTCATGTCAGTTTTTCTGAGGACTGAGTTGAGGGATTTTATGGATTGACAGAAATATGTAGGTTTTGGTCTTGGAATTTTTTGGATTGAAGAAAAATATTACAACAAATGGGCGAATCATTTAAATTCGTCCAGCGAATACTTTCTCCTAGGAACGCGTGTATAGTTTGGAGAAGATATCCTTTTACATTGTTAGGAGTTTCATTCAATATTGGTAAATACTCTCAACAATGTATGGTAATACCTAAGGTAATTCCGAACAAATATTCAATAGGAAATTCATATCTTCATATCCTCAATATTCTCCACAACAATCACATCATCAACATCATTTTCACACTGTTACAGCTCTCTATAAGCTCTCGAACAATGTGTTTTATTTAAGTGTTTTAACATAAAATGTATTTGAAAAAAAAAAATGTTTTAACAATGTCGCTATGTGTTGCTATGCGAAACAACTTTCCTTGTGGAAAGATAATAATAAAAATAATAATAATAATTTATGTAAGTATACAAACATGATAGTACAATAAATACACAAGATATGATATTGCAAACATGGTATTGTTTCTCGAGAAAAAATAATTATTTCTCCAATACATTTTCGCGTTGAAATATTAAAGACGTGCCGCTAAAAATTTCCATATAATTTCTATTTCGCAATTCAAATACTAAAAACCTACGTGCATATACTTCGTTTTCAATACGAGATGAAACTTTACTTATTATTTTACGACCATTGCCATTTCGCTCTTACTCAAATGCATACGTGGAACTTTGTAGCTTATATTCAAAATTTTAGATAACACAGCGACTTAAAACCTCTAATATAATCGTGTATAATACAAAATCTATTTACTTTGGGATTCCTACGATTAGTTTATGAAAACTAAAGCTAAAGCTTTATGGCCTATTGCGAAATATTTATATCATAAAATGAATTTTATCGAATATCAGAAGTACCAAAGATATTTAAACTAATGCCAAGAAAGGCTTCTTTTCTTTAATAGCTATATTTGACATGGACTTATTTTAAATTGAATTTTAACACGATTATAGGAATATATCAATTTATTTTCTTCATTGAAATTAATTATAAAGTGTCTTTTCGAAAAATGTTAGGTTCAGGTCAGTACAAATATAGCCAAATATTGAATTTCTTATATTTCGGTAGTCGTTTTTATTATTCAATTATAAAATTGATTAAAATGTATTTTCGGAAGTTTTGTAATTCAAATATCTACACGATATAAAATACAGTATCTATTTTATTCATAATTTAGAAGTAGGAAACTACTCTAGTTTTGGATATCGTCCGTTTTGTTGAGTCTATTTTTGCTTTGCTGATTAATAATTTATCGGTTTTTTTGGGGCCTTAGTTAATAATTATAGGATTAATAAAAAAAAAACATTTTGTGTGTTTCTTAATCTTTCAATACAATAAAAAATAAATTTTATGTATAAAAAACTATTGGCGAGAAATAAAATAATTTTATATTTTCCGTTATGGTGATATTAAAAACGTTCCGCTAAAAATTTGCATTTGAATATTAATTTTTCACATTTAGCGGTAGATACCTACCTACTAAAGACGTAGGTATGTGTAATGTACTCGATTTGCTTTCTGCGACTTAAAATTTAACATTTATTTTACTCTCACACATACGCGTGAAACTTATTTGTATCGGAAATTTTACAATTTTCTCAGAAGAAATATAATTCTACACAAATGCGACCAGGCATTTTATTTTTCTCATCGACCTCTCTATAGACTCGAAATTCAGATTGCTTATGTATTACCGCTATAACGTTGTGGGTTAATAGTGCAACATCGAAGATGTTAATCAGAAGACCAAAAGCAGCTAAAGTTAACATTTAACATTGTTTTTATCAGAAGTTGATGAGTATTAGAAAAAATATTTATGACGAAATTTTTCCACCTATTTATCGTTGTCACAATGCATATTTTGAAATATAGGATGAGTTATTGATATCACTATAGGTTATTTACATTTATGTGGTCACAGATATACGAAGATGTATAACAAAACTATATTAACGATTGCGAAAGTATGAAATCCGTAAAATTGTTTTTATTATTATTGAGGATATTGTTTTAATATCACGTCTATTCCCCGCAAGTTTCTGGCCACTGAAGTTCCAGCTGGTGGATTAAATTCCATTAATCTAATTGGAAGCTTGTGTTTTTTTATGTTTTGATATGGTATCCGCGCTTTTCACCGAAAAACCTATCCACCAAAACCTATTTTGACGAAAATATTTTTCGCTCCGAATATCGGCAGAAGAGGAATTATATACAACGAAATGGCTAACAGTCTTCCATTCTCTATTTCACTCTTTTCATAGTTCCCCCGCTAGGGCTGAGTAGAAAACGAATTGGCTATCATTCTACCATTCTCACATCCAACACAATTGTCTTCAATTGTTTCATAGTTCAGCGAAAAGGACGTTCGGCAAAATAAGTTGTGTAAGAAAGAACGGGATTTCGTATACAACTCTCCCGTTCCTTCTTATGTAACTGCTGGAGGGCAGCTGCATCGGGGAATTGGCTTATATTTTATTATATAATTGACTTCAGCAATTCTTAAAGAATTATTACCAATTATTCCACATATATATATTACAAATTACAAATTATATATACACATCATTAAATTATGCTATTGAAAAAAATTGCAGCAAACAATTACTTGAAATTATTTCTACTTACGGGATAAATGATTCTCTAATGTGTTTGCACATTACATTGCAAACATCTCGAGCAGTAAAAGCTTTTATAAACGTTTTACCTGTTTTTTCCTGACGTCTAAATTTGAATATAAGTAAAAAAATTAAAAATATGTTGGTCATAAAGCATGATAAAAATACGTTGTGTTTACTTTAAGTATCGCTTTCCAAAAAAAATTACTTAAAATTATACATGACGTTAGTCTGAAGAAAATTGCAAATATTAAAAGGAGTTCGGTTATAACACATTATAGTCACAATCAGTGGCCAAACGACCATCTGGCTGAGCTTTAAGTAATATTTTATGTGTCATATATCGTTGGAAAGGTAATGTAATTCTGAAAACAAATATATTTGCCCATAGTTTTCATGGACATGGAGTTTGTACGACTACGCGTTCTCGAGTTATGGCAATTCTAAAAAAAGTATAAGTTATTTGAAACTAGAGACAAACATATTTGTTATCGGAGCTTCATTACCTTTCCAACGATATATGAGTCATAAAATATTACATTAAGCTCAGCGAGCATCCTTTTTTGGTCATTTCGCCACTGACAGATATCGTTAAAAAAGGATTAATTTGGTATAGTTACCATTAAGTCGGTACGTGGTGTAATAAAAATATTTTCTTTTGGAAACCCAAATAAGCATCGAATAGTTTAATTTTTAAATAACAAAAAAAATTGACGCGCCATTCGCCATGGTTTTTTGTGCAATTTCAATAAAGGTAATACATACCGCTGTAAGTTAGAAAACTGTAAGGGACACAGAGTTTCAGAGATTAAAAACCGTATCTCCAAATAATTGGTTTTCATATTTCATCTAGAACATCACAAAACAACCATAACATGAAAACCTTTTTTAATTTTATTTGGAGATACGGTTTATCACTGAATAGTGACTACTTGATTTCAGGGAGGGGTACATTTGAAAAATTAAGATAGATTAATTTTTTTCCCTTGGACGATAAACCATGCTTTTCGTGTTGAAAAATTCCGCTAGGCACCGCTTATCCTGTGAGCAAAGCAATGTATTTTGTTGTTGTAGTTGCCCACAGGTATACATGCAGCGCCGTATTTTCAGTACAAATAATAGTGGTGGCAAAAAATATAAACCATGCTGTGCACGGTTTATTACAAAACCATCTCAAAATAAAGTTGAGATACTATTTTCGGCAAATCGACAAAGGTAAAATTTTCTTCCAATCTGGGGTGGGTAACACCCCGTCCCCCCATGTGCACGTATGCCCATATCTATTATAGTATTTTAGATTAATATCGTTTATCGAAATAAATTTATTAGTAATTTAGCCGCTAAAAAATACCAATGAACTACCAAAAAAAAACTGGCAACTTAACAGTTCTCAAAAAAATACACGTATTATTTTTAATTGGCTGGTGGCTGATTTATATACTTTAGTGGCTCAACTGAATACAAGTCAATTTATTAATGTGATATTTAAAAAATAAACTTACGCCAACAATATTGCCTGAAAATCCAACAAGACCTTTTTCTTTCGATCATCCACAACAACTTCCAAAAACTTAACGTGCAAATATTTGTCACTGCTAGTACCATCACACTCTGCATGTTCAACATGTCTATAATGTGCAGCAAATCTGCAATAAATCATGAAAATTTATTGAAATAAAATATTTTGCAAATATTTGCTTCCTTGGCTTTTTGTATTCAATAGGGTGAAAATAAATGAGATCCTCAAGGCGCACTGACATAACCTCAGAAAGGAAATTTAATTCAGATTTAAATATGTTTTGTTGTACAAAAAGAGGAGGCGGGGTGATCAAATTTAATTATGTAATATTATTCGTCCTGTTTTTTCTGAAGTAATGTCTTCTGAAGTTAAATCGCATTCTGAAGTTATGTATGAATTTCTGAATTAATGTCATTCTGAAATTAACACTTCTGAAGCAATGTCGTTTTTTTTCTGAAGCTATGTCCAGAAAACAAAACCACGAGGTAAAGTAAAGACTTCAAGATAAAGCTACGATGTTCTTTCTACCTTGTGGATCGCTACAGGCTACAGCACATTGAAAATCTCATTTCTTTTCAAAAACCTATTAACACGTGAATCAGAAAATCAAAAAAATAATGGTAGAGTGTTTGACAAAAATTTTGATCCACCCTAGTATTCAATCTTTAAATGATCATCAGATCAGAGCAACCCGGGTAAAAATTTACTTAACTATTTTAAGTTATGCCACTTTATAAATACTTCATGGCTACTTTAAAATCAACTTAGTTTAAGAAATTGTAAAGTTAAGTTTTTGATTTTTGAAGTAATACAGGAAATCGTAACGTATTCTTAAAGTAAATCCAAATTCTAATTTTGATTGTACTTCAAGAAATAATTTTATTATTTTATCCACACAAAATGAGAAAGTTTCACTTCTAATTTCTGCCTATATCAGTTTTATTTTACATCAATATACATACCTCTCATTCAGATATAAGCTAAATAAGGACTTTGTTTCATTTTCTGCATTATGTCTGAAAGTATTCAAAAGTTAGTTTTT
>JAABKK020041443.1:0-13203 GCA_011634745.2 Catotricha subobsoleta | reverse complement strand
AGTAAATAAATTCTCAGAAGTGTATGTATAAAATTTGTTTATTGGTGTTACGTAACGCTTGTCCTTAAGGCCCCCCTTCCCCCTGCGTTCCTGCGTAACGGTGTTGTAACACAGCCCTCATACCCCCACCCCCCCTCTGAGCGTTACGTAATTTATGGACGTCCCCTTATAATCATAATTTTAGAATATTTAATGTTTGCTGATGAATACAGTAATATAGATAATCTATAGCCAAACAACCGATTTTTAGACCTTGGCCGAACTTAAATAAAAATTTACTCTCATATGTTTTTTTCTGATAGAGTGTCATCCAAATTACAATTTTTTTTTGTCCCGTCGCCAAGCCTCCTTTAGTGGGAAGTAAAATTTTGCATTTACACGGGTTTACGAAAATTTCTATAAGTTTTGATCTGAACCACCTACCTGGGTGACTCCATATTGGAGTACCATTAGACGGATTTTACTGTAACCGATTAAAAAAGTTATTGAAATAAAAGTTGTGGGAAATTTTATTACATTTTCAATGGTATATCAATCAGCTCAATCTGATATTTTAGTTAAATTTTTTTAAATTTCAAGTTTACACCAAAATTTTTTCAAGAACCATCAAATTGTAACTAAAAGAGTTTATTTTCCTCTTTAAGACGATTTATTAGACTTCCCAACAGTGCAAAGATGAGCTCATTTGATCAACAATTAGAAAAGATATGACCATTTTAGTGATAGAAAACGCTAATTTAGTAAGCTTTCCATCGGTATCAAATAAAATCTAACGAATCAAAAACCACTAGAGATATGGTCGAAAACTAATATCCTGTCTCCAAAACCTCAGAAAGACCCAAATGAACAAAAAAAAATGTTCCATAAAGAAAAAAATAACGAAACCAATTCAAAAAGAAATATTCAACTTTTTCAATTTTTTTTTTTTTTTAAACTAAGCAAATAATTATGAAACATTGGATGAAATGTTCTTTTACGACCTTGGAAACAATTTCTTTTCTGTTTTGTTCGACAAATCACTCAAAAATGTAAATTAAGATTAATTATTATTAAATTATGAATAGTTCATCAATTTTAGAACAAACATTTTTTTTTGTATTAGTTTTTATTATTCAATTGATATTGATGGTTAAAAACTGTGGGACCGATTATATTATAACGATCTATATCGATATATTTATCGTCAGGTTGACCGGGTAAGTGTCTTTATAATAAAATGAATAAGTTAATAAAATTATTTGTACAATACATTATACGAATTAAAACATATAATATGAATATCAAAATAATAAAAAGAAAGAAAAACAAATTATTAATTACATTACACCATAAAATAGTTAAAATATATTAACATATTAACGATTTCGTTTCTTTAATTTAATATTCATTTCAATTGCAGCTTTTAGCGTTACATCAATTTTAAACGAAGCAAGATCATTCATTTTAATGTCAGTCTCCAATCTATATTTTTTTAATAGTCCAGCAAGCATAATTTTCATATTAATCCATGCATATTTTTGGCCAATACAATTTCTTGATCCACTGCTAAATGGAAGATAAGAATACGGATGTCGTTTTGCATCACGTTCAGGCAAAAATCGTTCAGGATTAAAACGTTCCGAATCATTGCCCCATAATTTTTGGTCACGATGTAAATTATAACATGACATAAAAATCATTGTACCTTTTGGTAAAGTGCACGTAGTCAATTGGGTGTCTTCAAGTGCTACTCGTCCCATAAATGCGACAACTGGAAATAATCTCATTGTTTCTTTAATAACCATTTCCATGTATGTTAATTTCTGAAGCATTGAATAATTTGTGAAATCATCTTCAACTGTATGCAGATTCTTAGTAAAAAGTTCAAGTTCATTATAAACACGCTCCTGAATATCTTGATGTATGGCTAATATTACACAAACATATGTCATTGTCATAGATGTTGTGTCAGTTCCCTATGGGTTAAACAGAACGAAAATAGAATAATTATTTGCTTAATATGCTGTTTGATGTTTCTTATTTATTATATAGTAAATGAATACTCCAAATAATATGGTATCTATCTGATCCTGAATATCAACATCACGAAAAATCCCTTGTTCACCCCACTGAAAAAGCTTGTCAATCATTAGCTGGGGTGTATAAGATTCAAGATCATCACCTTTATCGATTATGGTTTGTTTTTTGATTGAGTATTCGGCTTTCTTTATGGTTGTTATCTAAAATTTATTATTTTTATGAAAAAAAACAACATAATAATTCAACACAATTATAGAATCTTTAGATATTTATTTTTAAATTGTAAATGTAGATATACTTTGCGCGTAAATCTATGGAAACGGTCCAGATATTGTTTACTAAATTTATACAGCTTCGAATATTTATAGATAAAGTCAAAATATAACCAAGGTGATACCAATCTTTGTCCGATCGTATCAAACATTCTGAATTTAAAAAGAAATAAAAAAAATATATTTCAGTTTTTATCCAAAGTTATTGGTAAAATAGAAGTGAAACTAATATTTGAATGCATTATTAATATTGTTTATAGTGTTTTATATTCACCTTTCTATAGATTGAAAAATTTGTAAACCTTCATCAGTAGGTATTTCATTGACACCCATCGTTGTGGCTACATTATGAAGATATATAAGATAAATATTATCTTGAATGTTGGATTGCAAACAACTAATCAATGACAATAATCAATGACTAATTAGTTCGAAATTCCAATCAGAGTTACCGCCGACAGAGGATAAAATTTCGCCCTTATTGGGGCAAATTTTTATTTTATTTTGCAAATAAACTGCAATTGAATCAGATTTATGTTACTACGACCCTGTTTCATTGAAGTTGGCACATCTTGCTTTTTCAATGTATTTTGCTGTTTTTCAATAATTCGTGTATAATCCAAATATTCACCAATTTTGAATTTATTATAACAGATCTAGAAAGATCAAAGTTTCCTCTACAAAATCTGTTCAGACGGCTGAAACTTAGGACCGCTTGTTTATCATTGATAGCCTTCAATGTGAACATCTGTATAATATGTTATATAGCGTTCTAATGTTTTGTATGAAAAAATAAACAAAATTATACAGAGGTCCACATTAAAGCATATCATTGAAAAACAAGTGGTCCTAGGCTCCAGCCGCCTGAACAGATTTTGATGAGGAAGCTTTGATCTATCTAGATCAGTCAATATTTGGATTATACACAAATTATTGAAAAACTGCAAATTACATTAAAAAAGCAGGATGTGCCAACTTCAATGAAACAAGGCTTGTACTTATTACCTACTGCATAGAATTAAAAATTACATCAGTGAAAAAAATCAGAAATTAGCAAATTTTATCAAATGGCGTAAATTGTTAATTTTTAATTCTATACAGCTGGCAACTAGGGGCTGTTTGTACATAAAAACATCTCAAATACAATTTATTTGGAAAACATATGAAAATATCCGCCATTGGTGGAAACTCTGATTCGAATAAACATGTTATGATTTTAGAAACGTAGAAACGTAGAAAAATAGTCCTCGAACAACAATGATAAAAAAATGTAAATCATAAGATGTACATTAAACATAAATGAAAGCCATATCCAGACATTAATCTATTGCAAATTACCACAAATTGATTCCATTGAACAAGTTCCAACTAATTTCGATACATCAAATGGACCCTGATCGACATATTTATCCATCCTCTTTAACATAATGTCTGTTTTCTCTTTAAAAATGGGAATAAATGATTGCAAAGTTTTCAATTGAAAACCTTTGTTCATATGCTTCCGGCCCGGTTTCCAATAATTAACTAAAAATATAATATATTTATTAATTACTTAAAACGTGTAGGTATTACGTAACGTATTAATAATTTCCAATAATTGTAATCAAAAATAATAATAGAAAAAAGAATAATGCACACACACACGCACCACACACACTTGTTAATTTACACTTTTTTACCTTTTGCGTTCAATAAACCCAATGGACTTGTTATGAATCGATAAAAAAATGGTTTTTCTAAGCACTGCGTTGAATTTAAAACAATTTTAAAATCTTCTGGCTTATTAAGGGATACAACCAGAAATGGTCCTATCCAAAATTTCGATGGATACTCTGAATGAAACGTTGCACGGACATTTTCTTCCATTGTATGAAATATGTCGTTGGAGTTTTTGCAATGTGCAATGTGATGCAAATTTCCAATAAATGGTAATGTTGGAATGGAATTTAAATGTTTCACATATGCATCTAATCTTCGTTGCCGAAAATAATATAACAATAATGCTATTGTGAATAGAACTATGATTAAACTTAAGGTGTACATTTTTTTTCACGGTTTATTATGAGAAAATATCGCGTAAAAAATTACTACAAATATTCTATTTAGAATGCGTCAATGTAAGAGAATTGTCTACTATTTATTCAGTTTACCTTTTATTTACTTCTGCAAATTTGACATCATTAAGAAAAAGAGACATAAATAACATTATTAATTATGATAATAATTTTATAATATGTGCTCGTCAATTAGCGGCATTAATACAATAGGAATTCAGCAATTACACTATCGTGAATTAGGCGCATACTCGTAAATATATTAATTATCTTATCAAGTTTGCCATTTATTTAGAGAATTTATGATCCATTTTGGTTTTTAAACATGAAACATTTGAGAAAAATTATGATTTTCTTCTTAATTTAATAGTTTTTACTTTTATTTAAATTAATTAATTGTGAAAGAAGTAATTTGTGTAAAACATACTCGATCAACCACTCGATATCGACCTTTAACGAACGGGGTACGGACCATAACGAAATCTTTATAAAGATCTTTAAAGATTTCGTTAAGGTCCGTACCGTTCGTTAAAGGTCGATATCGATTGGTTGATCGGGTACGGATTTATATTTTATATTTCTCCAAATTAACTATTTAATTGTAATTAATTAAAATTAAGATAAGAATTTTGACAATTTTTAATGCATCTTTTCTTTTTAATTTTATACAATTTTCAACACGATGCCGTTTGAGACAAATATTGATAGCATCGGTTTCGCCAAAAAAATAAATTATTTTCTTTTTATGGAAATATGATTTATTAAGAATGAGGGGTGTCGGAAAAAATGATGAAAAATGTTTAAATATTTAGTTTGAAATTAATTATTGTCAAATTCGTAAGTGGCGCTTAACATTTATAAAAAATAATGTAGAAAATTTCATATATAATTAAAGTGGGCAAGTTAATTCAACTTACATAAATAATTGCAATAAAAACATGCGGATATTATATTTTAGTTAACAAAAAAAATGTTAAATTAGACTGTAACAATTAACACAGGCTATCGTTCGCTAAATAAACATTAATTATTTATTATATGCTTATTTATTATTTTACTGAAATTGTTGGATTACAAAATATTCGCCGAAAATGATATTAAAAAAAATAATCCTAAACATCTCTTTGCTTGGTTATCGGATATTAAAGACAAAATCAAATTCAATTCACCCCGGTTGAATTTAAAAAATCATCGGCTAATAATTAGACTAATTATGGTTTTGGGAACCAATAACTGGAATGTCAAGGTTGTTCAATGGTGGCACATGTTACGATTCGGTTTTATCCTGTAATCAAAATTATATTTGCCATCATTCGTGTTTGATGGAATAATGAAATGCTGCCTTAGAGATAGCACACAATTTTTACATTTTTTACATTTTTAATTAAATTCTTTTAATCAAATTTATTATTCTCTTGTTTCCAATGTCAAATCTATCGCAATGTGATTTTATGACCTAGTCTACAGTTTATTTACGTAATTCTTTAATATTAAGTTTATTGATAACGCAGAAAACGTATTTCACGTGAAAATTGACTAGCGCACGAACTGATGGAGTTTATTTTGAACAAAAAATTTAATAAGTTTTTTGTTTAAAAATTCATTTACTGCTGCTTGTATCAATTATTCGCTTCCAAATATTTCATTTCTCTTGCAATATTCATTTCACTACCCTTTCGTGCCGTGAAATTTTCACGCAATGAAATGGTAGAAACGAAGTATTTGGAAGCACAAAATTGTTTTAAGTACCAATAAGAGAGCTTAAAAGCAAACAATTCACTTTCTTTTTCAAGATAAACTCAGATCATTCCATTATTTCTATACGCATTTCACGCAAACAGGAACCCCAAATTTAAACCTTTTAAACAATGTACAGTTGATGGATTTAACATAAAAAAATTAACAAAATTGAATATTAAACTAAACAACAGATTGATTAGTTTGCCAGTTTGCCTACTACCACAAATCATTTCGAATAGAAAAAATTAAATAAACCCCAGACATATATAAATGTGATAGCAGACATTCCTACATTATTATTTGCAGGTACAAAAAATATAAGTACAAAAAAAGACATGATTTCAGCAGATATTTTAATGATAAAATATTTATTTTTTTTTTTAATTTAAAGTCACATTTAAATTACATAAAAATTTTAATGTATTAGTTTTTTAAACCATTTGAATAAAAAAAAAAACAGGAACAAAAACAAAAATAAAAACCAGTTATCAATAGATTGTTGCACTGCTTCTTTTTGTGAATAAAAAAAAAATGAAATCAAATTTTACTACAATACGAGTAGATAAGAAATCATGAATTACAAACCAAAACGCTACATAATTCATATAAATATATATTTATGAATATAACAGAAGTAGAAACGATTTTGATGTTTAGCAGAGCTCTGCATGAATACAAAAAAGATGTTCAGGTCCATGAAGTCTTGCCTATCTATGTCCGTTCATGCCTATGAAAGAAAATGTTGTCCATATCCATCATTATTATAATGATATTAGAAAATGACTAAACTAAGTATTAAATTAGTCAAAAATTCGTTTATTTAATAAAAAAAAAAAAAAAAATTGGGGTTTAGTCAATCGAAATAAATAATCAAATAAACCATACATTTTTTAATCAAAATTATTTTGTTTGTCCATGATCGTCCATGGCACTATAACTAAACAGGGGAGGATATTGCTCATTTTTCTCCTTATGCACCAGAGAATTATGTCTTTTCACAAGAGACTTCTCTTTGGTTCACCAGTTGCTCACGAGTGAAGTTACTGAATGCTGATATACTGTTCTTTGCGCACGTAAAGTGTTCTTACGCATGTATTGAGTGCATACATCCATACATACAACTTTGCACCACTGAATACAAAAAATAAAATTGAGGGAGCTTTGCAGAACAGAGCAAATTTTGAACATGTGAATATCCTACTTGTTATTTATATAGTACCATATAGTCCATGTGTAATGTATTTATCTATTTTGTCCATGTCCATGGACGTGCATGCAAACCTCTGATGTCTAGAAAAGTTACTTGAAAAAATAGTATGATCGAAATGGTATAAAAAATAAAACTAGTATAAAAATGGTATAAATGTTCAGAAAGTATATTTTCATATACCTCAAATGAAATGACGAGTGATATACCTTGGCCAAGTCTAAATTTTAAGTGTTAAAGCATATATGGTGGTATACATATTGTTCTTGAGCGCATTTCATATTCATTCATCGAAAGCGTATGTTAATAAATATGATACTAATCCAATTCAAGTAGACTTAAAAGTTTAAGATTCAAATTGTATTCAATATTTAAAAAAAATTGAAAATTGGAACTTAAAAATAACAAAAGATAGAATTTACGTTAAAAACAGTTGCGATTATAGTAATTTATTTTAAAAATTAAGCAAATGTCTACTATATTTCTTATTTTGTTTATTCTAAAATCTGTGAATTTGACACAATTAAGAAAAAACATTATTTTTTTGTACAATTAGAGCTAAACTTATAGATAATTAAAAAAAAAAAAAAAACAAACAAACCTGAACATATTAAGGGTCTAATTAGTAATTACACCTAACATAAATTGAGTTCAAACGCGTAATTTTTAAATATTTAAAAATTATAGACCGAAATTAATAATACTCGTATGTATACTAAATTATCTTAAAAAAATTTTGATAACGAATTACATGCAAATAAAACAAAAATTAAAAGGATAACTTGTTTACCTTGTAGAATATTTATATTACTATTTGCGATGTTTGTTTAATAAATGAAAGTTATAAAATAAATATTGAAACAGGTTTTATTGAAATAAATAGAATGCATTTTTAAAACATGTTCAGGGTTGCGTACCCCTTCATTTTTTTAGGGGTTCGGTTCTTATCAAATAAAATTAGGAGTTCCGCGGTTCTTGTTAAAAAAAAATTAGAGGTTGCGTTCAGTAAAAAAGTAAAGTAATAAAGTACAATTTGTTCGTCAAACAAATCCCTAAAAAAGAGTAAAATAAAGTTAAATTTTACAGAAATGCATAATAGCGACAAAAATTGAAATGAGGTTCGGTTCTGAAATATTAAAAGGAGGATTCGGTTCTGAAGTCAAAAAAGCAATGGTTCTTGAGGTTCGGTCCGCTTCCCTGGTTGGAATACAAATATCTACATATTGCCATAATTTAGTGTTCGTTCCTGATCGTCAATGTTAAATGTTGTACCGAAATGTTTCCATATATAATTAAACTATATGTTTTATACATAAGTTAATCTCCAACTTATTTAAAATAATTATATTTTTTACTTAGGTTGAGTCAGCCCCGTATCTAGGATTGATTTCTGAGGGAGGCTAGAGCGAGCGATGGTCCCAAAAACCACGTAATACCGCGAAAAACACCACGGTATCCCCTAGCCGACTTTTTTCTTGGGAGAGGCCAAGCCATCCAAAGCCTCCCCTTGAATACGGAGCTGGGTTGACTTGATCCTTTTTCTATTTTTCAATTGAATGAACTTGTTTTAAAAAAAAATATTTAATATTTAGTGATATTTGATTGCAAGTGACAAAAATGCTGATGATATTTGAGTTAAATATCACATTTATGTCCACCCACAGTAACAATAACTAAAAAGTGTAGTGTAAGTATAATCTATACTTTAGTACATATCACTTGTGATGTTGACTATAGTCACTTGCGGAAGACCCCTTTCCCCACCTCTAAAGATCAGACGACTTTTATGAATGAGCTCTAATAGTAACGTACTCAATTAGACATACAGTATTATATATATAAAAAAAAATATAGCTTTAACATAGCAGATTAATGTTGCAATAATAATAAAAAAAAGGTCCAATTTACCAAATTTATTGAACCAAAATGTAAATTTAAAAAAAATAAAAAAAAAATGATTTCAGTAGGTGTTTAAATAAAATTACATGTTACTATTTAAATGCAAATTAAAACTAAATACTTTTTTTTTCATCAAGTTTAATTATAGTACATTTATGCACACGCGAAAATCAAAGCAAAAAAGAGGGAAAAAAAAATTACAGTCAAAGTAATAAAAAAAAACCATATATGCTTAAATAAAATAAAAATTACAATGTCAATGTCAATTCCGTTTATTGTGCGCGGCTAAATGCTTTACATTTCAATTACTTCAGTTACATAATTAATTCGCATTTATACCACATTGAGTTTCGAGTACATTTAATAATAATAAAAAAAAAAAAAAACAATGAATTTTTGTATTGTGACTTCATAAGAAACGGAGTATAGTTTATTTAATATTATAACACTAATAACATAATCTGGAAACTGCCTAATTTTTTTTTTTTTTTTTTGTGAAATAAGTACCTACTGAACTAAAACGAACTACATTATATACCATTTTATAATATTAGAGTTCTTTTACTATTACCATTTAACTGCTTGCAGATAGTCAAAATTGATTGAGGCTATGCTAATTTTTTATTGTAATAAATTTAAATGCCTATATGTAATAAATTCGATTTAATTTGTATATCGTCTGGAACCAAATACTTATAAAACAAAAATCCATTATAGAGATAGAAGAACAAAAGATTTTAATTTTCTTTTTTGTGTTTGTGATTTACTCTACATATTATGGTACCTATACAAATAATAATTAATTAAATTAAACAAAACAAACAACAACAAAATGTACGCTGCGAGTTATATGAGCTCGATCAGTCTGAATGAATAAATATAATGTTCAATGTTGAGTGAGTGATGTAGCATTTTTATTAAAAACCATAAAGCCTATGTGCTTTAGTTTTTCGGAAATTTTTAAAAAGTAGAGTAGACTAATTTCTTAAAAAATATCAACATTATAAACAAAAATCAAAGTAGTCATTATTTTTTTTCAGATTTTAAACTCAGACGACTCTATTTCAGCTCTCCTCCGGGGATATATTAATATTATAATAGTGTTATAAAGAGATAAAAGTACATTTCGCGATGTTCATTAAGAAAACTTTCAATTTAAGTTTCATTCTCATTTCTGATTTCAGAAATTTAAAAAAAGTGAATAGTAATACAAAATTAAATTTCTAATATCTAATGCTGTATTGACGAACTTGTGATTATTGCTTCTATTCAAAAGATCTCGTAGTCATGCAGTTTTGACCATTTTTCAATACACAATAAAATATGTTTTATAAACTCTAAATCTAAAACATACATTAATTAGAACTAAGAGTTAGTGTTCAATTTTAATTTAACTCTGGGTGCGGCTTTTTCTGAACTGTGAGAAGTAAAATCATTTGTGTGCGTCTCCTTGCATCTTGTATGAGACCTCGGGCTTACTCACACCGCGCCGGTCTTGCTTATTTTCGACCCAATTAATTGGATAGTGAATAAATTTCTTAATATTTTGTGTACTTAAAACTCTACAGTTATCACCAAGCTGCTATAAAACACATTATATAATCAATTTCAGTATAATAAGATTACTAAAAAGCTTATCATAGTCTAATGATAATCGAATTAATAAAAAAAAATAGGAATATTACTGATTAGCAACTGAACTATTAATTAAATACCTGATATGTACTACATATTATCTTATATGTAATAAATTGATGCAATTTTTTTTTGTATATCTTTTACAACGATTTGTTTTTTAGTTGCATTTGATTTCCCGATGAACGATTTTGAAACCAAAACATTTCTATTTTCAAGAGAATAAAATTCTACGTCTTTTAATAGATCATTTGTATGATATATTGCTCATGACAGAGGGCACCACAATTTAGGGACAAATCTGCAGCTATAAGTTAGAAAGGCGTATGAGACAATACCATTGCGACGTGAAAAACCGTATCGCCTCAAAGAAAATATTTTCATGTTTTTATGATTTTAACATCCTATAACATTACAAAACATCTATAAAATCAAAAAATGAAAATATTTTTTTAGGGGAGATACATACGGTTTTTAACTTCGCAATGGTATTGTCCCATACACCTTTCTAACTTATAGATCATATTTTGACTCAATGTTGTCGTACATCATACGCTAGAGGCGGTAGTGAAGACTGGCAAAATAACATTACTTTTCTCTTTCTGCTTCATTGATTTTATGAAACAAAACGATTTTGCCAGTACACACTAACGACATGAGTGGTCAATACTTAAACTAAAATCCATGATCTATAGCGGCAGAAATATTATATGAATTTAAAAATAACTAACTTCACGTCGCATGCAAATTTGTACTGGGTAGCTACAAATCGTACTGCCACTATCGGACATTCTGTTAACCAAAAAAAAAATGATTTATAGACCGATTCCTACACGTTAGTTCTCTGTTGAGCAATTTATGGAATGTCATATATTTTTGGAGGCGCTGCATGTTTTGTTTGACCAATCTCGTAACAATAAATCCTGAGTAAAACTCATTTGCTTGGAAATGAGTAATCAATAATGAAGTAGTGTACCAATCTATTGGCAAATTGTTTTAATAAATGTAATGTGATTTATCTTTTCTGTTTTTTTAAATTAAATATTGGAAATGTAATGTACTTAATTTATATATATTTAATTTACATCTATTATATAATATATGTTTTTTTTTTTTAAGTAATTAAATTACAAATTCCCACATTTGGTCTCAGGAAAAATGCAATTATAGGCGTTTTGTGGATCAAGAAAATCAGATCACGATTTGATGTAAAGGCAAAAATGTTTATCTCCCAAAAACACACATTTTGGTTCACACATTATTTTCGTGTAGCTTGCATATATTTTTCGAAATATCTTAGTTTAAGCCAGGGATGCATACCTTTTTTAAATTTTATGGAGGTTCGGTTCTTGAAAAAAAAAATTGGGGTTCTGTTCTAATAGTTCGGTTCTTCAAAAATATTTTAAGGGTTTGGTTCTATGGGTTCGGTTCTGAAGTCAAAATAGCAGGGATTGTTGGGGATCGACCCGCTGCCCTTGTTTAAGCCGCTAATTTGTGAAATCTCTGTTCATAACATATATTTTACAAAATATTAATTTACTGGAAATTAACTAGAATAATTTTAAACCACAAATATAAACCTCCACAATTTAGTTTTTTTTTGGTCCGTTTTTATTTTAATTTTTCACATGGGAACCAATTTTGTAGTTGGTGAATTGAATTTTCGAAAAATGTGTTTATTGTGATTATATTTAACTATTCTATATTATATGAATAATCATAAAATGTAGAAATTAATTTATAACTACTTAATATATATTCATATTGTCAAAACCGAAGAAAGAAAATATTAAATAGCAGGGAAGCGAACCTATTCTCTATTTTTGAGGGTTGGATTCGGTTCTTTGGGTTCGGGTCGGGTCTGAAAATTTAATTTAATTTGGGTTCGGTTCTAATAAAAAAAAAATTAGAATTTTAAAACAAAAATTATTAAGTATCAAGTTTGTTAATTTTTTTGAACCTCCGTGTTTAAAAATAAATAAATAAATGTGCTGTAAGCTGTTATGTGCTTCAAAACAAGTTCAGAATTAAAAAATATTGATTTTTCGAAAAAGAGTTCGGTTCTTTGATCCGGTGCTTAGAAGAAAAATAGTAAGTTGGATTCTAAAAATAAAAAAGAGAAGTTCGTTTCTTTGGTTTCGGTTCTAAAAGCGATAAAACTGTGTATCTTAGGGTTCGATTCGGTTTGGTTCGGTTTGGTTCAGTTCAATTCGCCTTCCTTCCTGTTAGGATTAGGATAGCAATAGAACGATTACTTGACAGCATCTAGTTCGTAGTTGAGATGTTTTTTGCATATAATTGACTACAAAAGTCAAACTGTTCGCAGCCCAAATGTCAGTTCCAAAAATTATATTATTTGTATGGGAAAGAGAAGTTT
>JAABKK020041432.1:0-13204 GCA_011634745.2 Catotricha subobsoleta | reverse complement strand
CTACATCTTGGCAACACATTTTATTTTGTGATTTGTATGTAAATGACAGTTCGCTAGCAGTCCATAGTATATATAGTTAAAGATTCATACACATAAATCTTGCATATGAACTCAGTTTATACGATATAAACAAATCTGTACCTAAATGTCATGCCAGTCTTTGTGATTATTGATTTTCATATTTGGTTACCAGTGAAAGAAAAAAAGTTATATTAAGCACAAAGAAATTTAGTGTCATTTAAATAATATAAAACTTTCATTATTCGAAACTTTATAAGCCATTGTGTAATACCATTCGAGTCAACGATAAGACACGCATGGTACGGATTAGTAAAAGTCAAACAAGCAATGGTAAATCACCATCAAAAAAATCAAGTGGTTATGATTGTGAATATATGACTCCAGAAATCCCAACACCGTCAGACCGTGAATCCGTTCATAAACAAAACTTATATATCGTATCATTTCCAATCATTTTTCTTTTCAATATACTACGTTCAATTTTATATCAATTTTTTATTATTTTTAAGTATATTTTTAATGTTAGTGCGCAAGTTGTACATCGTCCACTTCGGAAAAAAGATTGCAATATCGAAATTGTTGTTAATAGTTCCGACATTTCTACAAAGGCTAAAGGTACCGAAGAATTTGATGAAATGTCAACTCCAATTAGAGTTAATTGCCCGGGTCCTGGTGACCCGTTATTAGCTAAACAAAAACATCATCATCGTAGAGCATTTGAGTATATATCAAAAGCGCTTAAAATTGATGAAGAGAATGAAGGTAAATTGTTGACTTTTAAGCCTATATAAATATTAAAACCATTTACTTACTTATTGTTGTATCTTGTATATCAATTAAATTAACTAACTTCTTGCAGGTCAAAAAGAAATTGCTATTGAACTTTATCGAAAGGGTATTCGGGAACTTGAATTTGGGATAGCAGTTGATTGTTGGGGTGGACGTGGTGAAGTTTGGGAGAGGGCACAACGCTTACATGACAAAATGCAAACCAATCTATCAATGGCTAGAGATAGACTACATTTTTTGGGTAAGATTTTTCAATATAAATATAAATTTGATATACAATTTCCTTTTATATTTATAATTTCTTGTTTTTACTTTTATTTTATCCTTAAATTTTATTTTACTCCTTTTTTTATAGAATTATTAATGGATGCATATAACTTAGAATTATCTAAAAACAAAAGAAAAACTAAATATTCCCCACTCAATTCAAATCAAATTAATGATAAAAAAACAATTAATATTGCATCAATGACTAATCACAATAAACAATCTCGAAATGCACAAACTGATAATAAGACCAATTTTACATTTAAATCTCCTGCAACGCAACAACCATCACATAGTAAAAACGGCTTAAATGAAGGTAAGCTGTATTGACATCGACTGATGTGAACATAACGTTTTCATAATTTAGAACTATTGAAATAAGCTAATCTTTGTATAACTATGTTTGCTAAATTTAATATAATTAAGAAAACATTTCAATGAAACGAAATCTAGTGTCAACCATTTAAGAAATACCTTCACTGAATCTTTCGTATGATTGTATCATTTAAAGCTTCTTTCTTAAAACTGCTCAATCCAAAATGAAGATATTATTTCTTTTAATGTCAAATCAAAACAATTATTATAATTTATAATTATTTGTGTTATATCTTTTCTCCATATATTTTGATTGTCTAAAGTGCATATTGTAGAAAATTGATATTTCAATTTAAAAATAAATATAATATTATATTATATATCATATTATTTCTTAGCATCTGGCCGAAAATTAATTGCTGTTAACAAACGACCTGGAAACCTAGGAGTAATGAATAAATCGCAAACACTACCTCGAAGTATGGGCTCAAGAGCATCTACAAACAGTACAAGTACTGGATCTCAACGTCTACCTTCAAAACCAGCTGCAACTCCGCCACCTATTCGAAGACAATTTTCGGTAGTTAAAAATTTCATAATTTTTTTTTATATATGCATTGTTTAATGAAAATAATTCTGCAAACTTGAAATTAAAACTTAGATGTCTGGATCACCTATTCATAAGTCTACAGGGCGTAATACACCGCCATTACGTTCGAAAGCTGGAACCAGTGTACCATCAACTCCTTCTGTATCAAATCAGCCAATACACGTTAAAGGTGTCGATAATAAATTAGTACAACTGATCATGGATGAAATTATTGAAGGTGGTGCCAAAGTTAAATGGAACGATATTGCTGGACAAGAGGTAATTATTATGCAACGTAGATTATGCAAAATTAATAAGTATTTTAAATTTGATTATTTGGTTTCATTACTAAAGGTATCAAAACAAGCTCTTCAAGAAATGGTTATACTCCCAGCTGTTCGACCAGAACTGTTTACTGGCTTACGTTCCCCAGCAAAAGGTTAGTTGTAAGAAGAATAAAATATTAATAAAAAAAAAAAATCTTATATGGTATGATTTTCCCGTTTAAAGGTTTGTTGTTGTTTGGACCACCAGGAAATGGTAAAACCCTTTTAGCTCGTGCGGTTGCTACCGAGTGTTCTGCAACGTTTTTTAATATTTCGGCAGCATCTCTCACAAGTAAATACGTTGGTGATGGCGAAAAACTGGTTCGAGCGTTATTTTCCGTTGCTCGTGAATTACAACCGTCTGTTATATTTATCGATGAAGTTGATTCACTGCTATCTGAACGTAGCTCTGGTGAACACGAAGCCTCACGTCGCCTTAAAACTGAATTTCTAGTTGAATTTGATGGTTTGCCGGGAAATCCAGAAAACGATAGAATTGTTGTCTTGGTGTGTATTTTTTTTTCATTGAATGTTATTTATTGTTAATTAATTTAATTTTTATTAGGGCGCGACAAATCGTCCACAGGAATTAGATGAAGCTGCATTAAGAAGATTTACAAAAAGAGTATATGTTGCTTTACCTGATTTATGTACACGCGAACATTTACTGAAAAAACTACTTGAAAAACAAGGTAGTCCTTTGTCAAATGATATCATAAAACGATTGGCTGTTTGCACTGATGGATATTCAGGATCTGACTTAACTGCTTTGGCTAAAGATGCCGCTTTGGAGCCAATTAGAGGTTTATTCATAAGACAAAATCTGTATTTTTCATTAAGTCTAACTCAAACTCTCTTTTTTTTTATATATATATATAGAGCTCAATGTTGAACAAGTCAAAAATTTAGATCCAAAAGCATTGCGTGCCATCAGTGAACAAGACTTTTTAAACTCACTTAAACGTATAAGACGTTCTGTTGCACCACAAAGTATTATTGCTTATGAAAAATGGTCACGTGAATACGGCGATGTAACATTTTAGTTTTTAACTGTGTATTTTATTTCAATTAAGTTTTTTTTTTATGAATACTCGATGTATAAGCTTTGATTATTAAATATTATTAATGCTTTATAATAATTTGAAATTACAATATTTGCTGTTTTATAAATCATTAATTTATGAAATTCCATTTTCTTATTTTTTTTTTGATAGATTTATTGCATTAGCGACAAAGTAAAGCACAAAGAAAATAACAAATATTGAATAAGTAAAAACGGAAGATTAAAGTGCATTCTGACTGATTTTATTTTTTAACAAAAACGATTTTGACAAAACTTTAAATCTTAGCACTTCAGAATAAAACATAATTTGTATAAATGAAAGGAAAAAAAATAGTTTTAATGAGTGAAAAATGCAAGTATATGTCTATATTTAGGGTGACTCAATTTTGAATAGGAATGCTAAAGCATCTTGGATTTCTTAGCCGGTCACATATATGTTTAATAAGAACTGGTACTCAATCCGAGCTCGCTCAAACCGCCTAACATGCAAATTTAAAATAAGGAGAAAATTGCATATGAAGAATTTTTTTGTGTTTTAGGCGGTTTGGGTGAGCTTCATTCATTCTATGTTGTTTTAAACAATATATTTGTTTTCGAAAAATTTATGCAAAAAATATTTTTTCACAAGCCCTAACCATAAATTTGATTTTGAAACGATATTTACATATTCATTATAATGTGACGCAAAAATAGTAATATTATGAAGTTTTTGTTTAATCATTACCTATTACAAAATAAATAATGATGTACTTATATCATATTAGATAATTTATGGTAAAATTATTGATAAGAAAGAATCTGGATGGCATATAAATAAAAGTTTTATATAAAAAGAATATGAAATATTTGACTAGTGATCAAGCAACTACTTATGAAACTCATATTAACTATAGTATTAATTGAATAGTTGTAAAGAGTTATTATATTCTGATGTCTAGTTTTATTTATTTATTTATTTTGCATATGGAGAACATATCTCATTTTATTTATTAAATAACTGAAATAATATTTTTCAGATATTCGAAGTGGCTTGATAATACAATTTATTTTCTGATTTTTTAGCAAATATTATTAATTTTTAATTTACCTGGCGAAAGCTGCATTATCATTTATCAAAAAATTTCTTACCAACAAATTGATCGTCAATAAATAAAATAAATTGGAGTTAATAATAAAGTAGTTACTTTTAATATTTCCAACAGCGATAGTATTTTTTTTTTACTTGAATTAAAAAGAAAAAGAAAAATAAGTTTACGAAGAAACCTTTTCATCATATCTTTGCTTTGGCCACACATTATCCAAAGAGATAAAAAGTCTAATATATCTTACTTTTATTATCATATACTTAACAACAAACTTTATAGCTGAAATACTTAATAATGTACAATAATTAACTGTCACATAATTCAATACTTCAAAACAAATTGATGCGGTACAATGTTTGAGCTAGGTAGCTTCCCTTTACTTTTAAACATTTTCAATTTACTGAAATATGCAAATTATAAGTATATTCCTAAATTTGGAATTTTGATTTCAAATGTGTTAAAATGAAGCTGAGTGGAAAGGTGTACAACCGACAAACTTCATATTAAAAAAAGGATTTAAACAATTTCACAGTTTCATTTTAACACATCTGAAATTAAAATTGTTCTGCTGAAATCTTATTGAACTTTCACCATTAAAATAGCAAGTAAGTTTCATCGTAAATAATAAATATAATAGAATATTGCGATTATTGTGAGGATAATTTAGGAAATTTACTTCCGATAAGAATAAAAAAAAGTAATAAAAAAATTAAATTATTTTTTATGAAATCTTTTTCGGGAAAATACTTTATTCTCGAAATTCAGCATTATACAAAAATCTAAAATACATTTCGTAACTTATTTTTTTATATTAATAAATAAATTTGAAATTTGGAAATATATATAATATAAATCTCTAGGTTATAATTATTATAAACGCCAAGTTATAAATCAGTCACATGGATGATCATGATTTCATTATATATTGGTAAAATCTATTTAATGAGTATCATTAGAAGAAAATGAGAAATATTTCAATTTATGTATGCATATTGCATATATACAAAATAATTAATTGTTATTTGCAATGTTTATAATAATTTCGGATTTCTTATATGATAGCCGTATAAGTGAAAATGTGCCTAAATCTAATTAATTATTATCTACATATTCTAACACAGGCCACTGCCCACAGGAATGTTGTTCATGAAATTTCCAAAATTTATTAAGTTTAATATAGGTATATGAATAATTCTGATTTTCGACATTTGAACTGAATTGTTAATGAAAATATATTTTTTTTATTTACTTTTTTTCTTTTACAAAGTGTAATTTCTTTTTTTTTTTTTTATAATAATTAATTATCATTTTATCAATTCAAATTTTATTTTTATAAGATATTTTAAAATTTTGTTTTTAATATTTTACTTCAAAATTTTATTTTATGTTTTACTTAAAACTATGTAAGGCGTTCAGGTGCATCAAGTTACCGCTAAGTCAGTATACCTAAATTAATAGTCGAATATTTAGATACACATTTGTATATCCTTTGATCACATTTACAGTCATATAATATTAAATCTTATATACATTGATATAAAATGAAGTTTAACAAAAAAAAAATATACATAAATAAATTCATTATTTAATTTTGATAAATTTAAAATACTTGATTAGTAAGTATATTCAGTAATAATTAAATTTATTGTTTCTAAAGTTTGTGAAGTAGTTTTTATAATCAAATTATTTAATTAATTATAATAAAAATTAATTTTTATTTCAAAAATATTCCTGTGGGTTATATTAATATTTTATGTAATAATATTATAAAAAATACTTAAAAAAAAATTATGACCACTCATAATTTACTAATTACTTGTTTGTAATAAAATAACGGTGTAAAGTGGTCTTTCCCCCTTTTGCGGTTGAATTTGTTCGTGTTTTTAATGTACTAGATGTATTACTAGTTTCATGTGGTGTGCGCCATTGTGTTAGTAATTCTTCTTGTACATCGATAGGCAATTCTTTAAAAACATCTGGATCAACTGTTGATGGACATTGTGATGATAATGATGTTGTAATTGCCATTGTAGAACATAAATTCTGTTCAGAATTTGATGAAGGTGCTACTGTTGTTGCAGATGTTGATTGAAATGTAGTTGACGGTGTTACATTTGCAAGTGATACTACTGGTGCCATACCATTATCACATTCTAATTCTCTAGAGTTTAAACGTAAATCCGCAACGCGTAATTTACTAGGTGAGGCGGTGTCGTATTTATCATTTGATGAAAAACAGCGACGTTTTGCTAACAAAAATCCAATTCTCGTTTTTTTTGGTGATGGCTCAATTTCAGATTCAGACACATCCGATGAGCATGACGCATGCGATGTGTCTGAAATAGTTTCGAAATCCATTTGAATTGGTGAAC
Organism: Catotricha subobsoleta; assembly: GCA_011634745.2. NCBI lineage: Eukaryota > Metazoa > Arthropoda > Insecta > Diptera > Cecidomyiidae > Catotricha > Catotricha subobsoleta. Next base: position 6,377 of record JAABKK020041432.1, on the reverse strand, counting down.
CAGGTAAATATTTTCTTGAATTTTCGCTTTTATTGATCGGTGAACAACCTTCACTACTTAAACTTGTAATTGATTGCACTTCAAGATCAGTTTTAATTAAATAATTTGCTATGGAACGTGAACCTCGCCGCCGTTCTCGAAATTTTGAAAAAGCCAATCCTAGCAATGTTATATTAAACGGTAATTTTAAATCAACAGCTCGTTCAAAAAGTCTCATGACAATTTTTAATAGTTTTTCTTGGCCACCTTCTACAAGAATTACTTTTCCATTACCAAGTTCTTTAAAAAGAGGTGGTAAAATATTAGCTTGTTTTGTCTCACGGTGTGACGCTTTTTTTGCCGAATCAAATTTTCTTAAAATAATTTTAACAACAAGTGGAATGCGTCCATCTTCTGCTACTAGATTAACTAAACGAATTAAAAGCAATCGAAATTTGTCTTCTACATCAGCTCGAAAAGAAATGGATTTACATGAATCTTCTAAACTTATACTTTTTGGTTTACCGGACGGTATAACTAATGCAATATCAATTCCTTTGCTCCAATTCTTATATTTAGAAGCGGTTTCGTATCCAAATTTTTTTTGTAAGGCCGCAAATTGTACATCTTGTAAATCTTTGACGCTCTTGACACCTAAATCATTTAACAAAATTTCTGCCTTTTCACCAATTCCTGTTATCCCTCTGATTGTTTCCAAACCAAACATTACTTCAGTACTAAGCATTGGAACCAATACGGTTTGCTTATTTGGTTTATTTTTACTTCCAATAATTTTTGCCATTAATTTATTGTGCGCAATACCCGCACAACTAGTGATTCCTAATTCATTGTAAAGCCTCTGTCGAATTTCTTTAGCCAAATTAGTACCTAATATTAAACGATTTTCACAACCACAATTGCAAGAACTTAATGATTCATTTTCGGGAAATGTATAGCCATCAATTGATAATATGCCAATATTATCTGTTGTGGTGTCGGCCAATTTTGAATTAATGATGTCGGTCACATCTAAAAAATTTTCATCCATACCAAGTTTTTCCACATTTGGTGTGAAATTTAATAGTATGCTATATATTTTACTGGACATCTGACGATAATTTGATAAATCTTCACCATTCACAAGCACTAGTTCCGGACACAGTCTAATCGCATCCGATAATAACATTAATTTTTTAACGCCATACGTTCGTGCCACATAATTACTAGTGACAATGATATTCTTTTGTTGAATACCTACAGGTTTAGTGCGCAATGATGGATCTCTCAATTCTTCCACTTGAGCATAAAAACAGTCAATATCAATATGAATGATGACGCGTTTATGCTGTTCAGTTGTATCTTCCTCTGTTGTATCCATATTTATAGCAGACAGCTGATGAATTAAATACAATTATAAATATGAGTAATTGAAATATTAAAAAAAAAAAACAAATTTAATAATGTATTCGTCATCGTCATTCAACATACATATTTTGTTCTTTTTTTATATATATATATTTTGAGCGACCGTATCAAATAATAAGTAATGGAATTCATTTCAGTCTTATGAATTTATTTTAGTGCAAAAACATAATGTTTACAAATGTATGCTGTCTATGCAGATAAATGCTTATTTTAAGCTATTATTTAAAAAAAAAATTGTACATATGAATGAAATTTTCTATTTGTTGATTAATCATAATTAGTTCATTAGTAGAATTCACATTGGCATTTCATTTAATAATGTATCGACGCATGTACGCAATAAACCAATTTACTAATTATTTGTATCGGTATTATAGATAGAAATAAAAGATCAACAGAATCTAACAGAATACATAGCATTGCTTATATATTAGACACTATATACATATATAATATTGCATATATTATATATAGGTATCTAATTGAAAATATATAATTTGCTTACTTACCTACTACAAAAACAGATCTCTTGTAAGTATTCCAACAAAACAAAATGATTTTTTTTCTTTAAGAAAATATAACATTAATTTCTAGCAACTGCACATATTTCAATCAGTGGATATATATTTGGTTATTTTGAGTTCTATCAAAGTAAAGAAAATTAGATAAAAATTTCGAAGTATTTATCTAATAATATCGCAAAACTTTATGGAACTTCACTTATTTGTAGGGAACTAAATAGAAAGGCAATTTATTATAAACATGGCGACATAATTTTTTTTACTGTACTACCACTGGGTACTACTTTTTAATATAGGTAATTATTATACATCTATACCTATAGCATGATTAAACACGACACGACATGTGAACAGTGACGTCAGTTGTCACAAAGTTACAGCAAAACTATTAAATTATATGGTGTTTACACGAATATAACTGTAACGTTAGTCTCAGTTTACAGTCGTTGTTTTCGACGTTGTATAATCGGTTGTTTGTCAAGAATACAAATGCATTAGTTTTTTCTTGCGTACATGTGAAGTTATGAACCAATCAGCTATCGTTATTTAATACAACGCATAAAACAACTGATGTTACATACAACGCCAAAAACAACGACTGTAAACTAACACTACGTTTTCACTATCAACATAAATGTTGATCGTGATAGCAATCGTTGTAAATTTTTTAGATGTGTTTTTTGACGAAGTCCTCACAGTTTTTATTTGTATTTTGTTGTTGTATTTCACGATTCACTCAATAATTTCAATATTCGCCACATAAAAACAATAGAAAATATAAGTTTGGAGTGAGGACTGCGATTTTGTGTCCCAACTACGGTTATCTAGAGACTATAATCATTAACACGATCAACATTAAAGTTGATAGTGGAAACCCAACCAAGTGTTAGACTTATGAGTTATAAACGTATTATTTACATTTACATTCATTAATACCGCGTTTTCAGTACCATTACATTTGTTTATGCGTAAATTTGTATTTTTGGAACTAAATATTTTTCTCAAATATTTGAAAAGTGGAACCATTGCAACGTTACACATACATGATGGGGTGAAACGCTGTCGGTAAATATTTTAACTTTTGGGCGCTATTTACACTGACTGCAGATGGCAAGAAAACGCTATGGCAGCCGTTGATTGGTTGATTACACCACTATCAATTGCCATCACCGTGTTTGAAATTAGTAAAATCGTTTTTTTTTTTTAATATTTTTTGCTTCAAATAGTTTAAATGCATGTTGTAAAAAAACACATCAATTTTCAATTGAACTATATCATTATAATCACATTGTAAATCATATAATATATTACGTAACGCGATTTTGGCCATTTTTAACTAATCTCGATTGAAGCGTCATCTGCTTGTGACAGTACAAAAATAGTTGTGCAGTCAAAAACTAATACCTAACCTCGAATGGTGCGACCTCATCGGTTGGTACAAAGTTTCAGTTCAACAATAAACTAAAATCATATCATATAATCAAATCCCATGTAAGACGTCAAACTTTTTCGTATTTATGTTATACATTTTCATTTTTTCATTTAGATGGTAGAGCAACAGTAGTAGTGTTGTTGAATCAAGAACAAAACAATTTCTGATTCCACGTAAAAAGTGGAACAACAGTAGTAGTTGTTGAACCAATATATCAAAATTGTTTTTTTTTGCGACTTAACATTAGACCAAATCGAATATTTTAAAAGATGATACTTACCTGAAATTTCTTTTTTAATAAATAAATGTCATAGAAATTGGTGGAAAATTGATGATTTTTTGCCAAAAATAATATTATTAAAAGGACGGACAATAGAGGCTAAATGTATGAAATGCCGTGGCAAGAAAGGTCTAATTAGGGGCTCAACTGTGAATTTTTTACGGCATTAGGTAGTAAATTGTTTTTTAAATTATCCAAAATTTGAATTATATATATAATTTAAATGCATTAGAATGCTTTTCATAAAATATATTACCGTTATATACATCGGAGTGCTTATTTAGTTGTGGTAAAGATGTATTAGTTTAAACTAAGCTTAATTTTATGACATTTTTATCAATTGAGTTTAAACTTGGGTTTCTCATACAAAATTTTGTATAAACTGAGTTTAATTTAAACACCGGTGTTGGCCAGTTAAAGTTAAACTCTGTTTACATTAAACCTTGATTGAACAAATGGCCCAAAGTTAAACGGTGTGTATCTCCCTAACTGGAAGATATAATTAGATTAATATAAAAATGAACTAATTTTTAATGACAATTTTTTTATTTACTAAATACTGATGAATAAATACCGTTTACTAATCGAATTATTAATTGATATTAATTTAAATATAAATGTGATTATTACTATTTGAAAGTTTAAAATTGCGAAACAATGTGAACATGGTTTTATTTGATTTTAGTGGTGCCGTTATCGCAGACAACTGACGTCACAATTTACATATTAATGTTCATATCGGACTCGGATGCAAATAAAACCGCCATATTGTTTTGTTGTTGTGTTGTGTTCCTCTTCTACCTTCATTAATTGCTAGAAGCGATAGTGAAGCATAGCTCTATATTACATTTATAATCGACAATCGAATAATCCGCCGTGCATATATTTTTTTTGATATTTATTATCGTGATTTACTTAATTACAAAATAGCATTGTAGCGGAGTCAATAATAATTGTATTTAAATAGTTTTTTATTGTGTAAGATCGCAGTCTAATATAAAAAAGGTTCATTGGTTTTGTGTGTTTACTGTAGAAGAATAGAGAAGGATAATTCGGTAGATTTTAGCCACGTCATGTTGGCAATAAAGCGAATGTCGTAGCCGTAGACGCCTTTTTTATTTTAATGAAAAGACGGCTTTTTTTGTCATTGTACAGAAAGAACACAAAACAATTTAAAACATTTAACAAGCAAACTTGTTCGTGTAATTTGATATTATAGTAATAATGTAAGTTTTTGTATAAAAAAATATAATTTATGAGAGTTTTAATTTTGTAGAGAATAAGTACTAGATTTTGAGTTTTTTTTTTCTCATTTTTCGTCGTGCGACAGAAACAAATGCCGCACAAATAAATTTCATGGTAGTATAGAATATTTTAATTAATTCATTTCGAATTTACTTATCTGCAGTTAATCGCTAATCAATAATGGAGGAGTCTTATCCAAAAACATTATATGTTGGAAATTTAGATCATTCCGTTTCTGAAGACTTACTGTGTGCATTATTTGGACAAATGGGTTCAGTGAAAGGTTGCAAAATTATCAGAGAGCCGGGTAATGATCCGTACGCTTTTATTGAATTTACGAATCATCAATCAGCATCCACGGCCCTCACAGCTATGAATAAGCGTTCATTTTTAGAGAAAGAAATGAAAGTGAATTGGGCCACAAGCCCAGGTAATCAACCAAAAACTGATACAAGCACACATCATCACATTTTTGTTGGTGATCTTAGTCCTGAAATTGAAACAGAAACATTACGTGAAGCATTTGCGCCATTTGGAGAGATTTCAAATTGTCGCATTGTTCGCGATGCACAAACGTTAAAATCAAGAGGTTACGCTTTTGTGTCTTTTGTCAAAAAAGCTGAAGCTGAAAATGCTATACAAGCAATGAATGGTCAATGGTTGGGTTCACGATCGATTCGTACAAATTGGTCAACACGTAAACCACCAGCACCAAGGGAACAGACAAAAGGTCCGAAAATTGGTCGACCATCATACGAAGAAGTGTACAATCAGACAAGTCCCACCAATACAACAGTTTACTGTGGAGGATTTCCGGCCAATGTTATTACTGAAGATTTAATGCATAAACATTTTGGTAATTTTGGTTCTATCCAAGATATTAGAGTTTTTAAAGATAAAGGCTATGCCTTTATCAAATTTACAACGAAAGAAGCAGCAACGCATGCCATCGAAAACACACACAACACAGAAATTAATTGTTGTCCAGTCAAATGTTTTTGGGGTAAGGAAAATGGTGGTGACATGAGCAACTCTCAATCAGCATCTATTGGAAATTCAATTGGTGGTGCACAGCAAGCTCCACCGCAAGGTGCCCAGTATCCATATTCATATCAACAAATGGGTTATTGGTATCAACCGGTATGTATTTTAACAATATAAATATTTACTTTTATTCAGGGTTAATTTAGAGTTAATAATTTAAAGTTTTCTCACAACCTCCAGCTTAACAATCTCTTATTTGAGTATTTACTTTATTTCCATAATTAGTAATTATGTGTGCATACCTTAAATGAAACATAATTAGTTATCATCACTAAATAATTTCTTTCCATTCAATTCAGTGGTTTTTTTGTTTATACCGATAACGGTCTCTTATCTGTTCTAAAGTCACACGCTAAACTCTGCGAAATATTTTGTTTTCAAATATGGTTTCATAACATATATAATCCGGTTGTGGTTATAAATACCAATTATTTATATTTGAAACTCTCTC
>JAABKK020041421.1:0-13205 GCA_011634745.2 Catotricha subobsoleta | reverse complement strand
ATGATTTATTGTGTTTTTACTATAAACATATATCGATAAGAAAAAGTGTATTTAAATTCATATTAAACAAATTACCATAAATAAACTTTAATATACTTTGCAGATACATATATTATATTTCGAATGCAAATTTAGCTAACGGTTTAGCAAATCATTAATGAAAATATCAATAAAATTCAAATATGTGACGCTCCTTTCTCATATCTCCATACACACTTTAACCCCACTCATATAATATTTAGATGAACATTACAACTATTTTCCTGTATAATTTACGACTTTCAATACAATAATAATTTAAGTGCCTATTTTATATGAAAAACCTCCGGTAGAATATGTTAAATTACAATATTGAAGTCAACCAGTCATCGCCTAGTTGTATTCAAAAGTCTAACAATCATATTATTTCATAACAAACAATATAATTGCTCTCTAATGTTTGAATCAGACATCAGCGCCGATAGTTTCATTTTTTTTATTGGATGAGGTCACATTACTTAACGATTTTTATACCAATCGAGAGCAAAGGTTAAAGCTAATTTAAGTTGATAAATGTTGGCGAAATGATACATTTTTATTTAATTATTAACTGAAAACTATTTAACAGGATTTATGTTTTTGTGAACTATTTTCACCAAAATTAGTCAAATATTCTACAATTTCGTAATGGTTAGTGCAAAATATATCGCGGGTAACATTCGTTATTTTTATAACAGACCGGTTAAACCAAAGTATAGACATATACCAAGTACGATAACTCAGCTATATTTCGGTTATTTGTTGTTCACTCATTCTTACACATTACCATCATACGGGTTTTAGTTAAAATTTGTGCGGGCGGCGACATATTTTTCCATAGAAAACAACAAGAGTTATCCTATTTGTTATATCCATACTTTAGGTTAAACCGCGAGTTTTAATTTGTAGTGATTTCGATAAAGATATAATGGCATTATGGGCGCTAGTCCGAAAGCCGGTCTATTATAAGATATTATACCTACATGTTTCAAACCAAAAATATTTTTTATAAATTTAAAAATCGTTTTTTGTGCTATTGTTAACCATTTTAAATTGGAAAGAAATTATTAAAGAAAATAAAATAAATAAATAAATAAATAAATAAAACATTTACAGATATGTGCGTGTGAACATTTTACCGGCGCAGATGTCTACAATTCTACTCGTAGTTTGAATGCTAATTTTAGAATTATTATAATAATGTAAATGGGATGTGAAAGTAATATGAAGGATTAGAAATGTGTGCTTTTAAACAAGCAAACACCAGTTATTTAATTTCATATTTATGCAATATGTCACTGGATGTAATGTTTCAAGTACGTGCCGTTGATTGGTATACAGCCATAATTCTCAATTTATTATTTCATAAGCGAAATATTCTAATGTTGCTAAACTTTCGAAATTAATATCGCGCATCGTTAATGAAACTGTTTGTTTTTAATTTCGAAATGATTTTAATTTTAATTGATTTGCAAAGCCCACCGTTTCGATCTATTAAAATTCGAATTTGTGTTAAAACTCATTAGGTGCCATTATTTGCTCATTTTGTTTTTGTTTTATGTTTTTTTTTTTTTTTTTTATAAAAAAGGGTTAGCTTTATTTTAAAGACTCTCGACGCTCAAAAATATTCACTATATAATATCTTCTAGCTTGGCATAAAATTAAATAATGAGAAACAAAAAAATTGGCAATATAATTTTTCCATTAACTTTAATTAAATACGAATATAAAAGCAAAAAAAAAAATAAAAAAGAACTTTTCCCTAAAAATTATGAAAAACCAACATAAAAATTTAACCAGTACTTTAATTTTAGACAAATGAACTATGACCGCGTATGACAAATAAAAGAAAATATGAAGAAAAAGAAACATATTTTAGTTAAATGTGCTCAATTGCTTGAATCGTAAGTCTCAACGAAATGAAAATTTCTCTCCCCAATCTACAAAAAGAAATGGAAAAAAATTAATACGTAAATAAATCCCTAAAAATTCTAAACAGCAGCATAGAATAAAAATAATAATAATAATATACTTACTTATATAGAAGAAAAAAAAAAACGAAAAAAATTTCAAGTGGATATAATTCTTAATGCAATATAATGTACATGTACTTTAATAGCTGCGTGTATGTTATATATATTTCTGTAATAGTGAAATATTAAGAAGTAATATTTTCCATATGTAATCCAATTAACCCTTAGGTTATATGGCTCGAAAGTAAAGCAATAAATCATTACCCCCATTTACATTATTATTATTATATGGCCGCATGTACTTAACGATATTCTCATTTTCAAAAATGATAAAGAAAAAAAAAATTAAATGTAGAAATTTTGGTAAATTGTAAGTACAAAGAAACGATAAAAGAAGAAAATGTGTTGTCAAATCAATGCGATATATTGCAGTTTATTTATATTTATAATAATTGAATAGATTATTAAAATTGTTTTTATTAATTTTGTTATATGGAAAGAGGATGTCGTTTTACAAAGTTATTTCCTTTATAAAAACTTAATTATTGATCGCTATTTAGATTAACATTATTCGCGTGTCAACATAAAATTAACGATGCAAAACTAGACTAAAAATATTCTCTTAACAAAATATGAAATGATTTTTCACTTGACAATTTTTGTATATAATGAATTAGCTTAGCTAATAAGGATCAGAATTATGGAATTAATGCCTAATATTTCACATATAAATAGTTCAAATTATACAAATATAAATATATTATACTTCAATTTAAATACAATTTGCATCAATTTGAATATCATATCACAATACCTTACTATACCTCAACTCCAAGACAAGCACAAAATATAAACACATAGATTATTCACTCAAAAAAAATAATAAATAAATAAATAAAAGAAGAAGAAATATTTAATGTTGATTTAATTAAATAAGGAGTCGTAAATTTTCGATTTTATTCTCTGGGATTTATTTCATTCCTCATTTCTTTTGCCACACTTATATGGTGGTGACTATATTCGCATACTTTAAATCTAAAAGAAGATGTAAGTATTAAAATCAGCAGCAGCATCATAGCGCAAACCAGAATCCCGTATGCAGAGTAGAGCAAAAAATATTTTAATAGCAGTCATAAATTTCATTTTGATTGATTGTAGCTATAAAAGGGAAGAACAGTTTTTTTTTCTTATTTTCCTTGTTTTTTTTTTGTGTTGAAACGAAAAATAGGTAGGTGAAACCTTAGGTCCATAGAAAACGAGAACTAATTTTTTATACGGGCGATGAGGGCTGCTTTTTTGAAGAGAATATTATAAAAATTTTGAATAATTATACCTGGCAATGTGTAATGAAGATTTTTCGTATTAAGAGCTTTTTCTTTTTAAACAGGGTATTATGAGCTGAAGACCATAATGCGTGTGAAAAATGATGCCATATCTATTTAGATAATTACATATTTACAGGTGAACATAATTCACCTGTAATGGGACAGGGACAGATTCTTTCATATTGCTTTAACAGGCTTTCCTATACCGCAGTATTATCTGAAGTCGACTATTTGAAAAATTGACTTTGTTCGTTTAGCATTTGTGTTTCTATTAATAAAAATTTGAAAGAAATACGAAAAAAAAAATAAAATAAATTAGGATGATGAAAAAAAGACAAAAATGCCACAGAACGAAAATAAAACTTTTGAAGAAAATTTGAAAATTCCCGAAATATCTTTAAGTATAATGTCAAAATAACATATTTTATACCGCATTGTTAAAATATTATACACTTAAATTATTTATCAGAGCAGAAAATCAAAAGCGCTGATCGTTTTAATGTGCGTTTTACGCATATGGTGTTTTTCTGTTCGCCTGGATATAATGTTATTTACGATATTCAGATATTCCAGTAGCATCAGATTTTTATACATTGAAATTGGTGTGAGTGGTATGCGTATTTTAGTGTTTGTTATTCCTTACCCTTTTTTATACGCTGCTAATATAAATTGGATGTACGTGTATAAGTGTATGTATGTGTTAGTGCCTTATACCATTGTATATACATAAATATTCCTTATTCTGTGCGGCCACACAAAAATAATTTATCAAAATAAAACACTTTTTCGCGTTCATATATCTCTACAGCAATGAGCCCAAACATAACAAAAAAAAAAAAAAAAAAAAAAAACAACAACAACAACACAACGAAGAATAACTCAAATTTTCTGTGTTTATTTTGTTTCCTCTTGTTGTAGCTTGTAGTGGCGTTCATTCAAAATAAAATACAAAAAAAAAAGATAAATTCCATTTAAATTAATATTGACACTTTAAGCAGATGTATCGCTTTTGTTCGATATGCTACTATTAAATTATCATCCCTTTACCATAAACATACCATGTTTAGTTAACAGCAGATATACCTATCCTTCTTCTCCCACAGAGAGAGAAAGCATCGTTTATAACGAACATCGATAGGTACAAGTACAATATGACGATGTTATAATAAATTATGAATGTTTTTAGTATATGAGCACTTTCCTGCATCATTATTTAGGTTTATATCCTTCTTGTGGCACAAGGCCTTGTGCCTTAATAATAAATATAGAATTTTGTGCTACACATCTATAAACACATATCTAACATTATTATAAACGTTTGATTTTCCCAATGCTTTTACTAACCACTGTACCGGAACATCGGTATCATAAATTCCATAAAATTGAATAAGAAAAATTTCCAGCTGACGGAAATAAATGAGGTAGATATGTCAACTAGTGGCCTCCGAATATACAAATATATAAAAATGGACAAAATGGAAACATGTGAACGGGAATGAGTGAACGACAATGCTAAGACCTAATAAATAGTGTTGAACGGAATATAAATCTAATTTTAAAATCATATTAAATTTTGATTTTGCTCGTTTTTCTCTAAATTTTTTGACAAAAGCTAATAATAATGAACACATCGGATTTCATAATTGCCAAAGTAATTACATGCGTTTACACGTGTAAAAATGTACATGTGGTATACATGATGTATATGCTACGTAAACTGGTAATTTACATGCCGCACTGTGTAAACTTATTACTTATTGTATTACATGTACATACCTCCAATACGACACATTATATGAAATTTACTGCATGAATACTCAATATTATCTAAATATGTTACATAGTGTACATTTTATGTAATGCGTCCTGTTGGAGATATGTATTTTATTGTAGTTTGTAATACAAGGGCATACACAGCATTTACATCATGTATACCATACGTACAATTACACGTGTATGGAGTTGTTTATTGGGTATGATATGATATGATGTTTACTTAAATCAATAAATATTAATTTCTTCATGCTTGTATAATTTTCGGCATTCACCCAATTATCTTTAGTTATTGAAAATTGGTAAACAGTAAAATGATTGAAAATACTTTTCCAAAATTTAATTTATTCAATTTGATTTACTAAATTTTTTTTTTTTATTTATAAAAAAAAAGCATCATGATCACCTCATTAAATGCATAAAATATATTAATAGTCATATACAATTTTACATACTTGCCCTGGTCTACCACTATCAAAACTTTCTCACTAACTCGATCATTTGATGTTTTTCTTTTTCAATTTTTTATATTTTATTTTTATTTATTTTTTTATTATTTTTTTTTGTGAATATTCCATCTGTTTCTTAAACAGAACATTCTCTAATATAATTAAAATACACTCAACTGTGTGACTGAATCATCTTTCATATACCTTCACTTCATCTATATTCTAGTCGCGTATAGCTACTTAATATTTATGTTAAATGTGACAGTTTGTTTATTTTAAATTCTTTTTGGTTTTAATAGTTTATTTAAAAAAGCATAATAACACATTATCATAAATATTGTTAGGTGATTTGTTTTCAGTTTTTTCCTCTTCTTTTTTGTTTTTGTTTTAAATGGGAAAATTTATTATGAATTTTAAATATTTTAACAGATAAGATTTATCGTTGTTATCGTATCTTTCGTCACAGTTAATCTATTTTAAAATAGGTGAAATTAGTTTTCAAATGATTAAGTAATTTTTTATTTCGACATCAAATTCATAAAAGCATTTAAGTTACAATAAGCAAATCTTCGTATTAGCTATAATTCATTCTTTTAAGTAAATTTCATGTTGAAATTTTTCAGAATGTTAATAAGAAAATCATAAATGAAATGTGAATCATGAAAACAGTATTTTAATTTTATGAGTGCCTCGATATTTGTGTTGCTTCGTGACAATAAAGTTTAAATAATTGAAAGCGAAATTGGTTTTTTACCAGCAAACTGGAATGAATGTTCATTACATATAATTTGTTGTGAGTACATTTTCGATTAGTTGAATTATGTACAAATGTGTTTTAAAACGAATATATTGTACAGTAAGGTATAATTTAATAGCTCATCGTTAACTCATAATTTTGGTCTTTTCCTCTGAAGTATGTTCTAACATAAATTAGTAGATGCGAAACATAAATTTTGATGAAGATGATTAAAAATTTAAATATTTGTATTTAATGAAATTCGTTCTTTTTATTCGACTTTATTTCTACTAGTTTTATTGAAAATCATAAAGAAAGGATTTCCAAAAAAAAACTTGCATAACAAAATTGTCCTATTTATTTGAAAAGTATAGAAATAATAATAAACTGGATATTTTATTAAATTAAACCAAAAAATTTATGAATAAAACTTTTGATTAAAATTAGAGAAATTTTATTCACGATTTAATTTAATTATACACATAAGAAAAAATAAAAAAAAATATGAAACAAAGAAATAATGGGAAAAATCGATTCAAAGAAATAAGAATGTATAACCTATTATTATTATTGTAACCATTTATTCAGAGCACAACGAAAATGTAAAATAGGAACAGTAGAGAAATAAGAAAAAAAAAACTATGTTATATCGTCTACGAAGAGAAAAGTTTTATGATTAAATAGTAAAATATGCGACAAGAAAAAGTATTATAAAATGCAATACAAAGTAATAGAAAAAGAAGAAGAATAAGTATGAACAAGTAAAAAAAAAACGTGGAAACTTTCAAAGATAAATTCCGTTGGTTTAATGTAAATTCAAATACTTATATCATAGTATTATTTAGAGAAGAGAACAAATAAAAAAAATAAGCATAATACAACCGAAAAAGAAGAAGACGACGACGAAGAAAAATTTGCCATATAATATAACTTCTATGATGTAGTGGAATTGAAAGAAAAGTTACAGTGCACGGGTATGAAAAGAAATAAAATTTAAGAAAAAAAAAAAGAAATTAAATAAAATAAAATAAAATCTCTTGGACAAATATTTTATTTTCTCTAATTTTACGTTATATTTTTTTTTTTCTGTTCTGGTGATTTTTTTTTTATTCGTTTCTATTTTTTCTTGTCTCTTTGTTTCGTTCTTCTTCTTCTTCTTTTATTTTTCTTTTTGTTTTTTTTTTTTTATTTGGTTTTTTATATGTTTCGTTTTGTTAGTCGTCCGGGAAATTTCTTGGCAAATAAATGAAATGTTTTAAGAAAATGACAACTACTCTACAAAATAGCAGTGTTAGTTATATTCTATATGTGTATGCGTTGTATTTCTTGGGCGTCTGGTGGTAGCTACTGTTCCACTCATTATACACAAAAGCATATCAACATAAAATATTTTACGATATTTTGTTGCTTTATTTTATATAATTTATAATAATATGTCGTGTGAGCGTATCGTACGTTTTGGTTTTAGAGTCACATAGACCACTTTATATTATGAATATAACAAAAATATAATATTAGTTAGTACAAAATGGGTACCTTCTTTACAGTTTTAATATAAATATATAACCGAATGTACGGTAGCATAGCTATATTTACAAAGTAGATTTACAAAATTTTGTACGGGTTTGTGTCATATTTACTTCTAGTTGTGTTGTTGTGTTTGTCTAGACATTTTCAGAGTCATGCTAACGAAGTTTTAAAATTAACATTTTGATATTTCACATTATTTATCTAAGGTACAATTATAAAGCGCGTCGCATACTAAGATATAATCATATTATATTCCGACATGTTGTCATACCTATTTATATTACATACAATTTTATCGTTACATATCAAATAAATTTGATTAGATCTATGTTTATTCTTTTATTGTTTATGTTCTATCTATGAAAATTTTGTATGAAAGCTGATTGAAATTTATTGGTGGTTAATTGATTAGTTTGCTTTATTTGAAAACTACGATATAGCAAATATTGATAAATACAATTTAATAATGGTTTTAGTCAAAATTTTCTCAATATGACCAGGTGGCAAATTTAAAACCAAAATAAATGTAATCAATTCAATTCACTTATTTTTACTTATTTTATTCATTTCTTAAATATCCAAAGTACATTTTTTGAACATTTTTTATTTTGTTGTGTAGGTACATGATGGTGCTAAATAAAATGAAAATAATAAAAAAAAAATGGCCACAGCAAACTACCGTCGTGGGCACAAAATAAAATACATGTCTCACAGAATCATATTTCAATTTTTCACGCGCGTGTTTTCTCTGGAGCGTTTTATATAAGTAATGATCTAATATAATACACTCTCTTACTAGGTCTTGCTGTACAAATATACATTGTGTATACAAATATATATAAAATATATATCCAGGTTGTTATTGCTCATAAATTCCCTAAATCCCTTCTAAATCTTCAACAAATTTATAACGTTTAAGTTCGAGTGCTAAGCGCAAATGCTAATAAAAAGAAAGAAAGAACAAAAAAAAAATAAAATAAAATAAAAAGAAAATAAGAAAAAATATTATAGGAAAATGGTATAAACTGAATTCGTATGTAGAAAACATGCACGACACCTCCCTCAATACATGAAATATGTATATTTATAACTCTCCTAGTGGAGCACATTTAATCTTTAGTGATCTATAAATATGTGTATATGCATTACATTATTCCTTATGTGGGTATAATATCTATTACCTACATGGGAATCGGCCAATTTTTTTTTTCTAGACTTTACTTTCGTCTTTTTTTTGTTTTTCTATTTATTGTCGCAATGTTTCGATAAAATAAACTTTCTATTTTCAAGTATATAAAAAAGTTAATAGATCGATCGTCAAGAAAATTTAATGGACAGAAAAGTATTATAAATGTTTAGTTTTTCTTACATTTTCAAATTATTCTGAAGAAAACCTAATCACAAATGATCTTTGTGTAGGAAAATAATATTTCGTAAACACCTTTTATAACATACCAAAGAAAAAAAAAGAAAAAAAGGCAGAAAGGTAAAACAATTTCTAAACGACAAAGTTTTTTTTTCTTTCCGCTACAAAGTGACCTAACTGTGTATTACAAAGCTTCCTATCGCTTATTATAGATATTTTAGTTCTGCTTCAGTGTTCCCCTAGATATTTTATAATATATTATTAAACTGAACATGTATCTATATGTATTTTGTTTTGGGTGGATATAAAGGTAGGTTTATAGGTCGTCGTACACTTCCTATAATATCTAAAATACACAGCAGCGAATATCTATCTAGAATAAAAAAATATGATGATAAAATATTTTTATTTTGAAAACAAGGATATGAGAGGATAATATAGCATAGGTAATATCCGTTTTCTTGTGTTATCATATTATAGAATAGATATCTAGGTAGGTACTTTACCTATTCGAATATACAAAATAATATATTTATTTTATTTATTTATTATATATATGTAGTATGTACCTAGTTTTTTCTTTTTTGCTTTTCATGTATTTTTAGTAGCTGCACGAATTTTCAGATACGTTTTGCGATAAATACAATCGTATTATAATATATAACATTCAGTAACTGTCACATTGCTTTTAAATAAGTATATAAATGGCGTTATAAAGTATATTTATCTTACCTTTTGCTATGAATATGCCCGCCTACTTATAAATTCGAAAGAATTTTCATTATTTCAAATTACAGTGTCTTCTTCATATAATTCTTAAAAAAGATATTATGATTAAGATATTTTTGCTGTTAAGGAAATTGTTTTCAAAGAATTGTTAAATGAAATCATTGATTACGATTGCATATTAATTTAAAATTGAAAGGTAAATTCTAATCTAGATTAGATATAAAATGTTCATATATGGACTACGAACGGCAACAATTCATATTTCACTTAAGTGAAAATACTACAAAATTCTTTTTATACTTTAATTAAACTTGATAGATTTGAGTATATTGAACGTTAACTTTAATATCTTTCGAAATTGAGTAATGATATTTCTATATTTTATATCAAAAATGGATAAAGGTCAAAAGCTAATTTTCCAATAATATATTTATTGTTAACGGACCCTCTATGTATTTTTTCTCATTCCATTTTTTTTTCTTTGTTTTTTTTATATATATACAGGGTGTCTCCTTTTTTTTTTTGTAAATTGCATATTTTCAATTTAATGAAAAACGGCTGAGTTTTTGAAACGGTTTCATTTTTTTTTTGGACCACCCTAATGTATATATACATTATACATATATAAATATATGTACTTAAAGCACCCACACTCCCAATCAAATTGAATTTAAAAACATTTTACATCCGATATAACAAGCATAATTCTCTATTTATACGAGAGCACTTATATTAAATATTTATTATCAAAATAATAAACATTTTGTAACAAATAACAACAACATGATAGAACAAACATTTATTCTATTATTCTTAGAATTCGAATATTATTTGTTGTTAGTCGCATTTAAAATGGATTTAATCTTTTACGTATTCCAAAGAAATTTCGTATAAAAAAAAAAGAAGATAACATAAAATGGAAAAATTGTAACGAATCGAACAATGCTTAATGCATTATTCATTAATTTAAGAGAAATTTTCTATATTTTAACTGAATGTGGTTATAATCCGGTACATATGTGTTCGTTTTCGGTTTTTAATCAATATTATTATTTATTATTATAGATCGAGTTTGAAATATAATTTATAATACATCATTTTGCCGAAAGGTAATTCATTCAACCATTCAACATATTTCGCTTATTCATTTAAATACAAATTGACATTTATAATTTATTTTATTAATAAATCGTTTCGGGCAAAAGTATTATACTTGTGTATATTAAATATGCTATTTATGTAGAATTTACAGAAGACTATGCAGTCTAGGTTTAGGTAGGTGTCTACCTTCTCTGCCTATATATATATATATATATTGTATTATATACGAATTAGATGGCGACCAGCTATATACATTTAAGCATATAATTTGAATTGAAAAGCATGTCTAATTTATTAATTAGTTTCTGAAAATGGGTAATAGGGCATATTAGCATAATTTAATAGCTTTTATAATAAAATGTATTTATTTCATTATTTATTTATTTATTTATTTTTTCAAATACAATTATGTTTCATTATCATAGCCGAAGCTGTTGATAAACAGCAGCAGACACAACATTAAAATTGATATTGATTAATATTAAATGTATATATATGGTAAACATTTTTAGATTTCAAATTATAAAATGGTCTTGTATTACAAGATTAAAATCATGATAAACAAATAATAATAAAAAAAAAACATGAAGTAAACATTGGTTATATTTGTTTATTGATTTTGTATAGGCCCACTCTCGTATGCCCACACATATGTTTCATAAATTAAAATGTGATTTTATGTATATGGTTTTAATATAAATTACAAGTAGGAAAATTAGCGTTGTAATTGCTTTTTTGATATGAATCTTTCATAATAAGTATATTATATTTGAGAGATATTCATCGTGTTTAGTTTCAATGTAATTAGAATTGACGTAATAATAGCCATGGTTTTTTTTTTTTTTGCTGGTTAATATATCAACATCCATATCTCATATTGAATTAGTAATATGTCGTTTACGATTTTTAAAAGAAAATTTCGCATTAATTCTCTTTACCTTCTTCTTAATGCACCATAGAATTCTTATCTTAGTGTGTTAGTGAATATTAACTGAATTTAAACACTAACCCAAATCGTCTTTATATTTAATGTAAAATATTTAACGTAGATTATTTAATGTAGAATCTCATCCATAACATCAGACAGACTGCCTCATAATGTCTAAATGTTTATGTTTTTTCTTCTTTTTTTTTTTACCTAACGTTAAACATTAATATTAACAGACATAGATAATGAAAGAAGAATGAATTAAATTATTAAGTGTTATCTGCTTTTATGGAATGCTTGTAAATTTATCTTGTAGAAATTTTAAGGATATGGATATATAAATATATATATATATATATCAAAAGTAGGTATACCAAAATTAACTAATCGCATCTAATAAATTAACTGAAAAATACGTTTAAAATTTCCATTAGACCATAAATAAGAAGCACGATAAAATGTTGGTACATGCCACACTTCAGTTAATTAATTGCATATTTTATTTATTTTAATCAAACAATGCGAATACAATGAATTCTGTAACAGCTCACTTGCCACCCATATTGCCTTAAGCATAATTCAACTCTCTTTTCTGTTTTACATAATTTATTTTAACAATTTCTTATAGAGGGTTTTTGAAAATTTGTCTAACTAATACATAATATTACATATATGTCGGAGTCGGTATGCCATGATATGCGCTGGTATTTAGCTGTTATGTTAATGCATAAATATTATTTTACAATTTATTCACACAAATTTCATTTGACATTTTTAAATTCGTTGTTATGATGAGTAAGGATGTTTATCCATCTACCTTTAAATATTATGTGAATTGATAAAAAAAAAAACATGTCTTGCAGATTTCGCATTTTGCAATCAGTCTATGTCCGAAAAGTGCCGAAAAATTAGAAGAAACAAATTGGAAATAAAGATTAGAGGTACGCCTATTTTGCTTTAAGCTTTTTGCTACGTACAGGAACATAAATTAAAATATGTAATAATGATTTTTTTTCTTTGGTGATCATTTGGGAGCGAATATCGTTAAATTATTGATAAAATACATGAATTAGTAAGAATAAAAAAGTTGATTGTAAGATATTATATTATAAATATAGAAAAATATATGTATATATTAAACTCAATGGACAATTGTTAATTGAGTTCAATATGTATGTGCAGAATGTAATGTACATATTCTCCTTTTCCTTTAAAATATCAAATTAAATACAGTAATGAAAATTCAAACACTAAAATATATTAAATAATAATTTTAA
>JAABKK020041400.1:0-13206 GCA_011634745.2 Catotricha subobsoleta | reverse complement strand
CAGAATCGTGGAGGCTCTACTAAATATTAAATCCAAAAATGTATAATTTTTATTTATTCTTCATGTTCAAAAGATTAAGTGAGGCTATATTATGAGACAATGCGGTAATCAAAAAAAATATATATTTCAATTTATTTTTCTTAAAATGAAGTTCTGTTTTGTTAAAAATATCTAAGAGCTATGAGTAATTATTATTAAAATAAAACTTTATAATAAAACTGCTTATAACAAAAAAATAACGTTTTTTTTTTAGTAAGGCTATATTTTGAGATGGACTGTAAGTTTCAAAGCCTGTACGAAAGCAAAATCTGTCGACATCATTTTACATTAATTTAAAATAAGCATTGAATGCATAAGATTGCGGTTGGTACGCATTAAAAATTCTCAATTTGAATTACAATATAACTAACGGATACAAATTACAAAAATACACATTTGAAATGTTTAAAAAAAAAAATCAATACATTTTAGATTGGCCTAGTATTTGTGACGTTACATACAAATAATCAGTGAAAAAATAAATAAATAAAAAATATATACTTTGATTACAGAACTAAAAAATAAAAATAAACTTTCGCAACGAGACTGTGTTATCTTTTGAAATCAATTCTATCCAAAAAACAAATAAAAAATTTTTTGAATTCAGCAAAACTCTAGATAGCTCAATATTCGAACAGGTCTATATGCCACAAATAAATCAGTCGTTCACCTGTGTAAAATTATTATCATCTAAACATATTTTTTTTATTTTTTTTTTTGCTAAAGTAAATATTTATACGTATTTATTTTTATGTTTAAAAAATGTTAAACGCGCTTCATGACTAAACCATTTTTGAATGTAATTAGTGAAAAAATGAAAATTGCAAAGCTAATAGATTGATAATTGTGTTTGTTTAAGTTTGAATCGAATTGCTCTAAATTTCTCTAAACATAATCATTTTAATAATAATAGTATTGTTTTCATTGATAACTTGCAATTTATGTCGTATGTTTTATTATGTAACCAAGTAGTTATTCACAATGCGATTAATACCTATATTTAAATATTTCATTTAAATTATTTCATCAAATCAGGAAGCTTTATAAACTATTAAATTTTTAATATCGATCTAATGCATCCGAATACATTTTAAGGCATTGCTTTGTTCTATAAAATATCGGTGCATTGAATTATCTACTTTCGAAGTTAATACAAACTCTTCAATCTTCATTACATATAAATTAATAACAAATTCATATCAATTGTCATAGTTCATTCGTGAGAAAATGCTATTAATAAAAACTATACCAACTAATTCGATTAATTTCTATCAGCTATTAAGCGTGTAAATATATACTACGAAAATAATTCAAAATCGGTTTGAAGCCCTAGTTTATTAAATCTTATAACTATTTAACAAACAAAAAAAAAAAAACAAAAAAAAAACTTGACTGTTGACGTATTGTTTTTTAACATGTTATCACAAATATTGATACCGAAAAAATGTGATCTACTCAAATTCAATGCTATATTGTTAAACATATAATATAGTTATCAAGTTACTTATTTTTATTATTATGTTTTAATATTTATGTATCAGATTCATATCACAGTAAATAAACATGTTTTTTTTTTCTAATTTCAAAATAATATAAAAATTAAATGAAATAAGAAATAAAAAAATGTAATGTATTAGAATTTTGTAGGTATTATTCTGCTACATCACACTTAAAACACATTGCACACATTGTAATGTGTAATCTAATGTGTTTATTAGGGTAGAGTAATTTGTTTCTAAAAAAGCTGATACCATTGTGTTGTGAATTAAATTTGGTCTCCTGATTAACGTGTGTAAAAATTTTTGAAAATAAATCGAAAGTTTCGAGTATTTAGGGTAAGTTTACAGTAACCCCCCGTTTTCATTACTATAGTTAGTAATCGAAGAGACCTTATTTTAGTAATGAAAACAATAGTCAGTTAATAACTACATACCCCCCGTTTTCATTACTATAGTTAGTTACTGACCAAAATTAGTAAAAATTGTTAACTAGCGTTCTCATTACTATATATTTACTTTTACTAACTACCGTTTTCTTTACCGACTGATCTCAGTACATTTCATTTTTCCTAATGTCTTGACATTTACGAGCTAGTAAGCTTACCAACTATGGTACATTGTACGGTGGTACATTTTACTATATACATATTAACTGACTATCGTTTTCATTACTAAAATAAGGCCTCTTCGGTTACTAACTATAGTAATGAAAACGGGGGGATAGTAAAATGTACCATAGTTGGTAATCTTACTAGCTCGTAAATGTCAAAACACGCGGAAAAATTAAATGTACCTACTCAGATTCGTCGATAATGAAAACGGCAGTTAGTAAATACTAAATATATCGTATTGAGAACACTATTTAATAATTTTTACTAATTTTAATCAGTGACTAACTATAGTAATGAAAACGGAGGTTTACAATTTAAAATTACAATAGATACTTCATATACATATATTTATATATTTTCACAACTTCAGAGACCTACACTACCGCACTATAAATATAAACGTCTTAACTACAACAAATTAGGGAAACGATTTTGATCTATTATGGCCTAATGCATAAGGCTGAAAATCGTTTACAAAGTTTTATGTAGTTACAAAATAAATCTTTCCAACCTACTATTTATTCTACCAAACTACATCACTTTATAAGGTTTTTCATTTTATTAAATGTAAGAGGTAGTGTGGTGTGCTTTGTTCAATTAAAAGCCTAGTATACACAATTACACAATGCCTATTGTATACAGAAACATAATACTTTAAAATAAAAAGGAAATAATAATTGAATGAAATTATTTAATTTACGCTTTATTAAATATACCTGTTTCTATTAAACAGCTCACCAACCTCAGACAATGGTTTCATATCGTTTAAAATAAGATCAATTAATTGAAATGCCTGAAGATGAAATGCATCACCTTGAAAAACGTATTGTTACTTAAAATATATATATGTATATACAAATACATATAATTTTTTTTGCGATAGAATAAAAGCCCTGGAAAATGTTTTCAATGAATTTTATTAAATTATTGAAAGGATAGAAAAAAGAAGACAAACAAATTAATAAATCGCTATTATTAGCGACTACAAATAACCAGACTTATTGAGAAATAATAAATGCCGGTAATACCATATAGATTGTTTATGTCTACGTTTAACAGTCTGGAAAAATTAGATTATTTTCTTTAGGTAGATAAAAGTTCGAAACTTTTTAGCCAATTCTAAATTCTAAAGAAAAACATACTATTTTGGACACAAAAAACCCAAAAAAAAAGAAGATTTTTACGTGAAAAAAGTGAATTTAATGTGTCAATGATAGGCCATAATCATAATAATAGAGAATTATAACAGAATTTTATAGGTCATCTTTCGATATTCGTTATTTTTCTAGAATTGTTGCCTATATTCAACATTATTCGTAACATGATGGCGCCGCATTTGCTGGAAAAACACAAATTTAACTATATCTTCCAAAACTTTTAAAATAAGACAAAAAAAATTTTCAATACAACAATATCTAAAAATTATTGTATGATTGATATTTACAAAGATATTACATACATAAAATATGGTAAAATCCTCTTAACGTAGTTTACGAATATTTCCCTATATGGGCTAGATAGATGCTTAAATTATACTTAAAGTTTTATGTATAAATATTATGTGATATTTTCATTCATTTAACATTTGAATTTGAAAAGATGAAGAAAAAAAAACGAAATTATTATTATATACTTAAAAAACAAATAAATATGTTTTTTGTACCAATAACGAAACGTCAATGAACCGCACACCGCACTATATTACAACATACTTTACTTTAATGTACAAATTTGTGAAATTGACACAGCTGATCGTGTCTGTCGCCGAAAGGCTTTCCGTTTAATTTTTTATTTACTATGTATTGTATTGTGATGGGTATAATAGTTTTAAAAGTCGCTCTTTTTTAAAAATAAAAATAAAAAAAAAAATAATAAAAATTGTCACATCGACCCAACATATAAAATGACACTACACATCGATTAGTTTATTTATTTCAATTTTTTTGTTTTTTTTTTTATTATTGTTTTGAAGCAATAATATATTTAATAAACGGTTGTTATAATAAATAAAAGCATACTTTTAGTTTTCTTATTATCGTTTGGCAAAACATATTTTCTATCTAATTCTAGTATGACATAAAAACTTTTACAATTAGTTACGCTTCTATTTTTGTAAGTTTGTTTTTTAGTTCGATTTAGTAGTTGTTTACGAGAGTTAAGTATAGTCTGTCCGTAGGCATTATAATTAGTAACATTTTTATGTGGTTTTTATAATCTTTAATTTTATTTGAAATTAGGAATATAAACAAACGGTGATCGTTTCATCGAAAATCTTACTGTGATTGTGCCTTATCTCATGCTAGCGTGGCAGATGAGCGAGTTATTCTAGATTAACGAAAACTAAGGTTTTCATGATATCAATGAACGCAAATTTAACATATTTACAAAAAAATATGTCATGAATTTGTTTAATCCACTTTCGTTAATCTAGAATATATTGCTCGTCTGTATTGGTTTCGTAATTTACATTTTTTTTATTTTGACCACTTCCTTCTAAGTCTCAGGATTGGCGGGGCGGATTTTGATGGTCGATATACCAAAAGACGCAAAAAAATGTTTTGACAAATATATACTCGTACATACTGACGTTTTTTAAAATTTCGTTGTTTTGTCTTGGGACTCTTGGGAGCCAATTTTTTTTCTGTTTTTGGTTTTTCGGGTGATACTGTCCCCCTTTTTTGGCCGGTCTAGCCCCCTCTTTTTTTTTTTTAACAATAATGAAGTCGTGTACACCATAATTAGAAGCTTGTTTTTCCTTTTAAAAATGAAATTGTGTACCAATCCATTGTCAGCTTGATTTCTTTCTTTTAGTAAAATGCGATAGGAAAAAAGCTTTAATAAGTTAAGACTTTACTCAGTAAAATTTTGCTAACTAAAATATCCTATTTAATAACGCTACGCCAGCATTTTCATACTTTTAAAAAAATAAACAAGAAAAGAAGCACCAGTTAGTCACTAACTGTAATAGGTAATGAAAATGCAATGAAAATTGGTAGGTAGGCACTCATTGGCGCCAGTCTGCCCGAAAAATATAGTCTGAGTACGTTTCTAGCGCGGGTCACATTTGCATTTAACACACGAGCGCGCTAGATATTTGACATTTATAAATACAATTTGTTTACAAAAAAAAAACTTGTTCGACATGAACGTTATAAAACCAAGTCGGATTATTATTTCTTTTTTTTATATATAGTCGCGCTAGACTGGCGAGCGTCTAGTGCTACTACGTTTTGTAAATAATTTGCCAGTCACATCATATGATAAAAATCATTGTCGGTATTCAAAGGAAAATAGCAAAACAATTTTATATTCGGTGATTTCGGTTTAAAACCGGGAGTAAACTTTAAAACACTTTCTTAAGAGGATAGCCTCATGCAATAGTTGCCAATAAATAACACAAGTTTTATTTATGTATTAATCTACAAATCTAGACAAACTATAGAATTATTAATTTTAGGCTCGCAAGGGGACGAATTTTCTTGTAGATTATATACTAAATATTATTTACTTAAGTTATGTGTGAATATAGGTAGTAAACATGGCGATTCATGAAGGCTTTTTCACGAATCACAAATAAATAACATAAGATTGAATATTAAATAAAATTATGACGTTGTCATTAGAGTAAAGTGAAATTTTAAAGCCTTGTTTCCCGTTCGCGTGAAACGTTTTTTTTTTATTTTTTCAGTTTTTTCAAGAAATAATTAAGCAGATTTTACAATGCTGGAAAATCAAAAGATTTACCTATCAATTTTTTTTTTTTTTTTATTTTTTAATTTAGTATTTTACATTGCATTTACAGTTAACCAGTTTAAAATTTGCGGTGGCATTATATGGAAGATGGTATTTGTTATTTACACAGTACAAAAAGAAGCCTGAATTTGTCAATAGGTACTTTCCATGTTCAATTAACATTCATGTCACGGCTTTATAAACATCAAGACATATCAGTAAATTTTTGCAGTTATATTACACAAATAACTTATTTTGATATTTAATACAAAAGAATTCAAAATTGAAAAACAAATATTTGGGCATATTTTATGAGTGAAATCGATTCCTAAGCCATTAAAAAGTTTTGTTAAAATGTTTAGTAATTTCGCGTAATGCGAACATAATTTTTTATTTGATGAAATTGGTTCTGCTGACAGAAAACTCTGATCAATCAGTAAAAGTTAAAGTTAATATTTTTATTGAATTTCCACCAATATTAAAATGTTTATATACAAATGATTTACATTATATCAAAGTAGTATACGGACGTCAGTAGAAAGTACACGAGATGAAGATAAAAATCACGTGGCATCCAAATATGGATGCTCTTGATAATACAAACAATATATTGAATTCAATTGTTTTAATGTGAATAAAATCGGTTAAAACCATTCAATATTTTATTTTCTATGTCTTTTGCCCTTTTCAAATATTTAAGAATTTGTCTTTCTTCAATTTGGTTTTTCTCAATTATCAATTTAATTAACAATAAATAAAGCGACAACTTGTTTAATTGAATGGGAAATATAAAATACAATATACATTCAATGTTTCTTAGGTCGATCAATTTTAAAAACGCAATATTAAATGGTTACACACACGGTCTAGTGATTTGATTGAAAAATATTATTTGGTCGACAATTAAAAAAAAAATAACAGCAGTTGTTCGCTCCACTTTTATATATATATTGAAAAAAAAAAAGCAATCACAATATTTTCTAATTAATTATGTCTTCGTACATAATAGAAAAAAGCAAGCTGATAAAATAATTTTAATTAAATTATACTCATTCTATGAAAGACATATTTAACGTAGATTAATAGCTAATGGATGATATGCAATTTGCACTGCATTGCATACGAACGTAAATTAGCGGAACGTACTGATATCTAAAGTACGTCACAATTAATTATTTACTTCTAAAAATGCTGATTCTTCATAGTATCAATTACACGCGTTCCCAACAAAAACAAAAACAAAAACATTAACATTCTTTATTCATTTAAAAATGTGTAATAGCTCAGCAAAAACAATAAAGTGTTATGAAAAGTCTGTGTGGATCAGATTCATTTTATTTACGCGCATGCAGTATTATGCAATAATTAAAAAAAAAACTCATATTTTATGTGATTTTCATTCAAAACTATTACACAAAAGGTAGAAGAAAAAAAAAATGAAAACAAGAAAGAAAAAAAACAATACCAGTCAATGTACTCTTTGGCCTCATCAGCCAAATGTAATGTAAAACTAAACACATACGGACACAGCCACGCGCAAATAGCGCAACCTATTTTAAAACCATAACATCAAACAAAACGCGGATAATAATAGATTATATTTATAAATTTCTATATCATTAATATCTATTATTATTAATAATTATAATAATAATATTATGATAATATTATTTCTAGCCAGTATAATTATGTATAAAATAACAAATAATAATAAAAAAAAAAGAAAAACGGCAACAAAAAATCCGTACTATGCAATTTTCAACGCGCGACGGCTTCAATACTTAATATTTAAAGAATATGCAGACAGCGGCGCCAGATTGACAATTTATATGGTGGTGTGCAATAAAATGTAAACAATCGGCATGATTACAAACACCATGGTACCAGAACAACACACGGCTATAAAACGTACAAATATTTTTCAAGCATAAAATTATAGAATATACAACACGGTATGAAAATACGTTCTTCTCGTCGTAATACTATTTTACTGTGTAACTATAACTAAAAACTAACTATAGCTAGTATTATGTATTATTTATTATTATTATTATTATTATTTTTTGTATAACAAATCATATAATTTCAGGCACGTTGTACGTATTAAGTTTTAACATTTATGAAATTATTTACCTGCAAGTACAACATAATTTCTAAAATGCGAGATTCAACATTCCGTTGTAGGTAATGCATTCGTATTTTGTTGTTCATCTTGATATTTTTGTGTTCTGGGTTCACATTTCGGCATATATTAACTTACAGAATTAATATTATTTGTATGAAAAATTTGAGTCATTTTATATATTTTTATTCAATTATTATATCACTTTTACCAGAAAATTCAATTATTTGAATAGTATAATTCATAGATTATTTGTCAATTTTGCATACAACTTTGTTCAACTCAATATCAAACCAACACATTTTATAAACACACCTAAACATTACAAAATACTTCGTCTCTCTCAATACAATGACAATATACTACAATATTTTGCTGTGTAACAGCTTACATTTCGATATTATTTCGAATCAACTTTAACTAAAGCTTATGTATTTTATTTTCTTTTAGCAGGTATATACATTATCCATTTATACAGAAATAAATACAACACTCACACAATTGTAATGTCATCTAGAATATTGTATAAAGGCACATGTTATAATATTTTAATATCATGGTATAGCCATTGCCAACATTTTGTAGAAAATGTATATTTCATTTCATATAAAATTATTTTTATATGTGCCATCAACATACATATATGTGTATGCATAATCATAAAATCGTATTTAAAAAAAAATAAAAATAATAATAATAATAATAAAAAAAAAAAAAAAAATGTTTCAATGCATGTGTGTTGGCTGTTCAATTACTAAGAATTCCTAACTGACGGTTTTTGTTTGATGTGTGAACTAGAACTTTTTTTTATATATATCATTTTATAATAAATTAAGGTGCTGGTCATATTCCTATTTACTTTTTCTATTGTTTTACCTATTTTATAAAAATGTTCTACTACTAAACTAAGTACTAAATGATTGGAGAATTTATGCGACAGTACTTAATAACAATAATAAAAAGACAAAAAAGTAAAAAGCCATCATTCAAAAAAATAATTAATCTTGGGATCGGATTGTACATGAAAATTTTCTGGTTATTGTTTTGTTTTCTTATCATAAAAAAAAAAAAAAATTAAAATATTTTTGCAAGACTTACCTTGAATTGAACAGAAAACAGTTATTATATCCTAACTAGGCGTAAATATGTGTATACTAATATAAATTGTAGGCAATTTTTTGTATATGGCAACCCTTGTAAAACGCAATTATGGTTGCTATTTGTATTACTTTAATGCGCTATTATTTTATTAAAATAATGTTGAGAACAAAAAAGAAAAGTGGCGCCTAAAACCACATGGCACACACAGTAAAAAAAAAAAAAAAATCTTCTCTCTTTAACTTCTTTTTTTTATTTATTTATTATTTATTTTATTTGTTTTGCTAGATTATCATTTTATTTTACTTTTTTCTATTTATTTTGATTTTAAATTTAATTTTAAATACTATTTAACTTTTTACAATAATCAACTATTTTTTATTTATTTTATTTTTTTTCAAACAAATTATAACAAAAACAAAATAAAACAAAAAACGAATAATTTCACTATTTTAGACAAGTAACACAGTGCAGTTTAATAATTGATTAGTTATTTGAATAATAATAATTAAAGAAAAAAAAAAATGAAATAATAATGAGTAATAATTAATTTTTTATTTATAAATTTTTTACTTTTTGATTTTATTCGTTAAATTAATAATTG
This sequence comes from Catotricha subobsoleta, assembly GCA_011634745.2. Taxonomy (NCBI): domain Eukaryota; kingdom Metazoa; phylum Arthropoda; class Insecta; order Diptera; family Cecidomyiidae; genus Catotricha; species Catotricha subobsoleta. The sequence goes on along the minus strand of JAABKK020041400.1, from coordinate 3,501 downwards.
TACTATTTTTGGCCCGCACCCAATTTACACACGCACACACGTATCCACAAAATTAAAACTAATACACTAATTACTTTATAATTAAATTATCTAAACAGTTTTTATACTTTTGTTTTATTTTCATTAATCGCAAATATATATATTATTATAATAAGTAACAAATCAACAAAGAAATTCAACTATAAATAGAGAAAAATATAGAAATAGTAAAACATCAAAAAAGAACAACAACAAAAAAATATAATTAAAAAAAGGAATAAATAAAAAAATTAAAAAAGAAAAAAAAAAAGAAGTAAAGAAAACCTCACGAGGCGTATAAACTGTTAATATTATTATTTTATTCACGCACGCTCTCTCGCGGCGTTCATGTATTTTCATATATACGTATAGAAATTACTTCTTTTTATTTTTATTTTTTTATGTTCATATATAGAGATATTTTTGTATATTATATTTTAAAAGGTTCACGTTTATAGTAGTAGCCCGCCCCTGTCTGTTGAACAATTTTTAATACCAACTACGCATACACACATTTAACCAAATATTATTTCTTTTTTCATTTTTTTTTTCTGGTGTACTGAATACTTATGCGGAGAGAACAAAATAGTAGAAGATAGTAAAAAAAAAAAAAAAAAACTCAAATAAGTATATTATATATTTTGCTACCCACTAAATTTTATACACAAATATTTTACTAAAATTTTAACCAAAAATATTTTAATTTAATGCAACTGTATTTTATTGTTTGTTCTTTTCTCCATTATTATAATTAACAACTTTGCGGTAAATATGTTTTAGAGAGAACAAAATCGACACACAGACGGATTTTCTTTATTTTTTTTTTATTTTTTCAATTTCTTTTTATACTGTAATTTTTACTATATCAAAGATGGAAGTCAATCAAAAAACGCGTCCACTTATTTATGCTTACAAAATGCGACTGATTCGTTTGTTGCTGATTCCCCTCTAATTTTTTTTTTTGCTTCCTAAATTCCCCTTTCGGTTATATTAATAATGGCGCGTGTGTTGAATGAAGTCGTTTAATTTCTTTTGGTCGTTTTATTGGCAATGCAATGCGTTTAATTACATCTGCTAACAGATGACAAATTAATATCCGAACAAAATTGATGTTAATCAACTAAGTATCAATAATCAATGTATGTATCTTTTTTTCTTTTATTGACTGAAAAACAAAAAAATATTTTCATGCTGTTTGTTTGCAATACTCCTCCTTGTCACTTGACCTATTTTGCTCAAGCATTCTACAGTAGCTTTGACTCTATTTTTCCTTAGCATTGAGTTAATCCACTTAATAAGAGTTCCTTCAACTACTTACATGTTCTACCGCAATGCAATATAAAATATTATTATTAATACATTAGGCTGAAAATGAAATTATTTTTATTGTTTCCTTTCAAGTAATTCATTTTATAATTCTGTAATATAATTACTCTGACACAATACGAAAGATACAATTGCCTACGATTTAAATAAGAATATTTCTTTGTGCTATAATTAAGTTCACATTTACTGCTGGATAATCAAAATGCGAGTTTGTTAGTTCAATTAATATATATATATAATAATGAGAAAAATATTTCTGCGAGTTCCATCTTATATGAATTACTTGATTATTTAGATATTAAAAACGAATTTTTCTCGTCAATTTAGACATTTTTGGCGCCTTACAACGTTTATTTAAGTTTTTCGGCTTTTGAATGTCTTGTAGGAAAAAAAGATTGCTATAAAAAAAAAAAAAATGTTGGTACTTATGGAATTTTGGGGAGCCCCTCACTTGCCCCCACCTTTTGTATTACAAAGTTGTAGAGCCATTGAATTTGAAAATCGGTTCTTTTTCTTTCTTTTTTTTTTGCTGAGTTTGAGTTATTGTCATTTTAAGGATTAATGTTTTTTTTTTAATGTTGCATAACGATTTTTTTTAAAGTTTTACCTCTTAAATCATAGATGCACACGCTTTTGATTTCAGGGAGGGGTAGATTGGAAAAATTAAGATAGGGTAATTTTTTTTTTTGCATCGATGATTGCAAAACCGCGATATGCAAATCGTATTTTAGGAATCGAAATAGGGTAATTTTGAAATCGAAGTAAGGTAATTTTCTCAAACCTTAAAAAAGATACTATTTTATTCAAAATCGAGGTAGGGTAGTTCTCTGAAACTTAAAACACATACTATTTTGTGTTCAAAACCTGAAAAAAGATACTATTTTCGGTAAAATCGACAGAGGGTAAGATTTTTTTCGAATCTTAGGGGGGGGGGGTAACACCCCCCCATTGTGCATGTATGCTCTTAAATGAAAATAACTCAGTGAAAATAACATCTATAGGAAGTATATTCAAAACAACCTGAAGTATTTTTCCAATTTCGCCTAGAGCCTAGAAATTTTTTTGACCTGAAAATACACTAAAATAATTCAGTGGTGATATTGGTAGCGCCCGACATCAGTTGTGTATGTTCCGACATATAAATTGCAATGAGGTATTTCACTTTTTCTAACACCCACTTTTTATGTATGCAAAATATTCTAGTAGCAAATACAAACAATTCTATGTAATTAATTTTATTAATTACTCTTAAACGAATTACTGAGTGATTTTTTTAATAGTAAATGTTAAGTTTAATTTCAAACCATGATTTTGTATTCTTTTTCGCTAAAAAAAAAACAATATTTAGATATCCATTAATATGAATGATGATCGCCATAAAATTTTGCTCTTTTAAATAACTAAAGCAAAATGTTCAGCTATGACTAACACACAAATAATATGCATAAATAAATTTATACATTCAATAATAAAATCAATAGGGGAAAAAAATCACACGATTATTAATTGAATCAATCTTAATTTTAAGACAAGTTCAAATGAATATCTGACCTTTAAATTAAAATTTTAATATGTATGTACTGCCTTTGCTTTCAGTCAGTTTACTGTTCTTCAATTATTATTTTTAAATAATAAAAAGAACTGAATAAAGCATGTTGAAATATTTATAAACAATAATATAAAAATCTAATATGTACATTGTACAATGTACATACATAAGCAGTAACACTGAATGCAATTTTTGAGTACAATTTATATGATCTTTGAAATAATATATGTGCAAATTAAGCAAACCTTCAATGATAAGTTCGATAATCAAGTCGATTTTCTTTTAAAAATAAAAATCTATAAATCATAAATAAAGGCAATTTGTAAAATTAACATATGCTTACAAAAATGTTATTAACAGAAAATGTTATCATTTTTATGCCGAATCTTACGAAATTAGCTATTTTACCCAAACCAGACAAAATGTAAGAAAATTTAAAATCCACTGCTGAGATATAGTAATGCTGAAGAGCAAACCATGTGATAATAGCTAGACGTGTGCGCCGGCGCAAGTTTTACCAGCGGCGGCGTCATAAGGTTAGATGGCGGCGGCGTGGCGTTTTAAAACTCTCAACTATCGGCGGCGGCGGCGTTATCGGCGTAAGCGGC
>JAABKK020041389.1:0-13210 GCA_011634745.2 Catotricha subobsoleta | reverse complement strand
GTGGATCGACTTTTTCAGAACTGCTGGTACCATTGTTTTCTGAGTTGCATTTTGTCTCAAGATTACCGTCATATTTTATTTTTTTTTGCGATCTCTGAGGTGCTTGCCTAAGCCATAAGGTAGAACCACATGGTTAAAAAAAGACCACATGGTTAAAAAAAGACCACATGGTTGAGAAAAAAAACCATGTGGTTAAAAAAAAAGCCATGAGGTTAAAAAAAAATACCATGTGGTTAAAAAAAACACCTAAAAAAAACCACATGGTTTTTTTTTTAAACCACATGGTCTTTTTTTTAACCATGTGGTTCTACCTTATGGCTGAGGCAAGCACCTCGAAAATCGCCAAAAAAAAAAAATATGACGGTAATCTTGAGACAAAATACAACTCAGAAAACAATGGTACCGGCAGTTCTGAAAAAGTCGATCCACCCTATTATTAATTTTTATAAAACAAATATCATGGAATTTAAAAAAACCTAAATTGGATGTGAAGAATTGTACATATTTAATACAGTCTATTATTTATTTAATGGTAATCAAATGGAGTTGTTAAAAAAAATAAAAAATAAAATAACGAACACGATATAATAATTACTACGGATGAAATTATATAATTATTTACCATTTCTAGATCCCATTCCAGTTCATTTCGTTAATATCATTTTGAATATGCTTGTTCTTCAGTATATACAGACATATACTTTATTTAACTTATAATGACAAGAAGTAATTAATAAATCTTCTTTTATATATCTTTTGATTCATAAAAATAATTAAATCATATCATTCACAAAAATTCAATTCTATTTCCATAGAAAAATCACAGTGAAATTGAAATAAATACTTCCCAACATCAATCATTTTCTAATATAATAGCACAAAACGGCGCGATGAGCTTGAAGTCTTGAACGGCTCTTAGTTTATTACCCATTTTTCGTATGCTATATAAATATGCGCCATATATATGTCAGTTTTCCACATTCCCACTCACACCACAACAAAAATATATTATATTATATTCACAGGCCACACACAAAAATTAATTCGAATAAATTTCCGTAATCGACGTTCATTGTGTATAAAATTGCCACCTCCAGAGAGCAGCACACTATATATATCGTATATTGTGTACACAACAACAACAGCAACAACAACAACAAAAATAAAAAAAGGAAGGAAAATATAGAAATCTTGATAAATTTTATTATGCGCGGAGGAACTGTAGAAAAGAAGCGAATTGTTTTCGAAATAAAGAAAACACGGAAAGATTATATGATTCAGGGTGGCATGAAAAAACAAAAATAGTAAAACACATGAAATGAAATTGTAAAGAATACACTTTTACCTACACCTAGCCAAAGAAAAATATGTATCCGTATCGTGTATAATATTATATTGCTTTATAAGAGTCTGATTGGGATAATGAAAATAAGCTTTCGTTTTTTTTTTTTTTCTGCAATAAGAATGTACTATGTACATATATTTATTATATTATATCTATAGTTTTGTTACGGGGGGCACCTTGATAATATGTAGCTTTCCACCTACAAACCTATAGATTTACAACATAATATTGTGCTTAACGTTTAAGCTTCACATTTATTATGATATTAAACGAACCAAATAGAGTAAAAATAAGTATATTATAATTTATAAAAGTAGTAGCACGCAATAGAATGTAATTAATTGACGTTGACTTGCCATCTAATTTAATATGAATTGACTCACCAAATAGAATAAGGATTTGTGAATTACATATTAAATAATTAACATTCCGTTGAAAACAATATAATTGTGTCTCCGTATGTGTCAGGAAGTGACACTTTGAAAAAGTTAAAATGTTAAATAAAATCGACATGTTTTCACAGCGGGAGTTTTATTAAATAAATATATATATATATTATATATTTGTATATTGTGTCTTTAGAAAAAAATTATATGTTAAAACATTTTTCACCCTTCACTGTATATTTTCATATGATATACAACAGTGTGAATATATGATAATAACTTTGCGTTTACATATAATTTTATAGCCAATTCTTCAGAAATTATATTTATGTTTTTTTTTTTTTTATATTTATAAAGGATTAAATATGTTACAGCTTTTGAAGTGGTTAAACATGGTTTAAAATTATTATGTTCTTGGATAATAAACGTTTGAATCACAAAACATGTAAAGTCAAATATTGTTAAGTGGTTGCCTTATCAATTTTTTTCTAATAAAATAAAAATATACTTAAAAAATTCTACTTAAATTCTTTGAAAGTGCGTAAAGCATACATTGAAACTTTTCTAAGAATTTTATTATAAATATGGAAAATAAATTATTTTAAATTTAAGTACCAGTAAATATTTTCAAATTGAAACAATTTTTTGCAGACATTTAATAATATATGTATATGTATTTGAAATTTAATTTCACAAGAAATTAATAAATTATGTACATTTGTGTAAGACAAATATTAAGCTTCACTGCTCATTAGACAATGTTTACACAATAAAATTTTCAAATAAATTGGATTCATTACAAATTAAGTTCATATTGAATTGCCGCATGTACTATTGTATATATATCCATTATCCATTCTATAATATGTACATTATATTTTATTTTTTTTGGTACATTCCTACTTATGATACTTAACATCAGGGATGTAATACGCAAGTGTTTTATTTAAAATGATGTGATACCCATTTGGGCTATTATAGTCAAAATTGATTTAAATCAACTTTTCTTATTTTATTTAAAATTAAGTTAGCAAAAGAAAAAGCTTTGTGTTATATACATTAGCTTGGTTATGTTTGTGATATTTATAATTTTCGGTTAAAAGAGCTCAAATATCATGTTGAGCGATAAATTTAGTTTGGCCGCGGTAATTTTACGCACCTTTAGTAAGTGGCAATAACAATTAACAATAATGAAAAAAAGGAAGTAAGAAAAAAACTAATAATTGTAATAATTGTAATAATTGTAATAATTGTAATAAAAAGCAATAATACTATTTATATCTCATAGGTATTAAACATTGAGTAACAAATGCGAAAGTGACTAATAACAAAATGAATTAAAACGAAATATTTAAAAAAAAAAAATTATTTAAAATTGAAATCAGTGATTGAAAGAAGAGACCGGCAGCGGGATTCCATAAAAATATAGATATCGCCACAGACATTATGATATTGGTAATTTGTCGTGATATAGAGAAAGATATCGACATAGACATTGATTGGTAAATTGACGTTGATATAGAGAAATTAAAAATATATCAAGAGTTAAAATGAAGTTCGCTTAGCGGCGCTTTAACTTGGGAAAATATAGAAATTTCAGAAAATTCAATATTGTTCATAATTCTTTTTTTTTTCAGTATTATCTATATTTTTATAGAATCCCACTGCGGGGAATAATAAGCTGGATTCAATGCTTTAGCAAATAGCTTGTAAACCTCTAAAGCTACAAGTTTTTGACGTTTAAGAATTGTATTTATTTATTTATTTTTTTTATTGTAAATAAATCTTCAACATACAAAATCTGAAGCTTTACTGTTTTATGAGCCAAATTATTACTAAAAATCGAATGTGATTTACAGTGGTTATTATGCCGGGCTTCCAATATCAAAAGAAATACATTTCTGATGATTTCGACGTTCAAGAGCAGGGCGTTGCTACCTGCCCTCGATTTGGGATGACCGTCCTCCTTTTTGGACCAAAAAAAATTTCTTTTTCATAAAATTTATATTTCTTTTTAAAAAAACAACCATGTTTTCATACTTAATTAAAAAAAAAATTAACAAAAGGTGTGGAAATATACGAAATTCTACTGGAATTAGAGGTTTATCTGGATGTCTGTTCACCATCAAACTTCGATTAAAATAACTTTTTTTTCGTAAGTTCGAAGAAATAGTTATTAGTCGAATATATAAATGGAATAGAAGTTCATTCTAAGTTAAATAAACTCGATTCTTCAAGAAAACTGAAATTTTAAATAATACCTACAACTAAATATATTTGATTTTAGTGAAAATTCGTTGTTTTTTTTTTATTTATTTCAAGTCTTTTTAAAGAAGAAAAAATATATAAATTTATTAAGAAATAACATATGTGAATTACATATTTCATAACGGAACTTAATATAACTTGCACGCCCTATCTATTCAGACAATATCTATTATTGAAGACTGTGCGAAACAGAAAAGAATAAATTATTTGAAATAAAATAAAAGAATGATTAAATACAAACAATAGCATTATAATAATAACTATATGAACGTATTTTTGAAACAAAACAAATAAATGTCCTAATTTCCAATTCCTATTAGGGGGTAACCCTGTTTAAGAGCATTTGCCAAATTATAATTTTTTATTAATTATTAAATGTAAAATATGAAGTAATAATATTTTTGTTAAATAAATATTAATGTCAACAAAGAAAATGGCAATAATTGATATAAATTGTGTTTGATTTAAACCTAGTACTTATACTACAGTTCATCCCTGCTTAAAACATTTTGAAAAGTCTGTATAGCAAAGTTTTCACGTAGGTCGGAAAATATATATATATGTAACATTATTTTGATTGTTTGTTTATTTATGCTTATATTGTGTCTAGAATGTGCGAGTGCGTGCAATATATTTTATGTATGATTTATTTTAAAACAATTTTGTTTTTATTATTATTTTATTTATTTAACATCATGACTTACATGGTTCATTTAAATCTATTTCTTACATTCAAACATTTACAAAATTGAAGTTGATAAAACATAATTTTGAGGTAACTGTTACACTTTATTAAATTGAACAAAAGTATTTATTTTTGCCGTATTATAATACACCAAAAGCTAGACTTTTGATATCATAATTGAAGCTAATATGAAAATAAAAAATACATTAAAAATTATTAGAATGTTTTTATGTAATAAAAAAGAGGAAAGATTGATGAAATTAGAAGTTCGAGTTAATTAAGACGACAACTCGCAAAACAACTTTAAGGCGATTTATATTTAAATATATTTTATTTACAAAAAAATAAAATAATAATTGTAATAATAATAACGACACTTTTTGGCAAATTAATAAATTGATTAAATTAATATACTTATATAAATAAAAAAAAGCCCTAGGAGTCCATTCCTGAATTACTCGTATTTTTTTTACGCATATGAAAAGTTCCGATTACGACAACTTTGCATGCAAATCTTTCAGTATGCGATTATGTATTCCTGAAGTCAATCATAAATAATATCTTATTTCATAAGTAAAACCATTTTATAAGTGTTTTGAAACAATTTCTGTTAATTTTTGTGTTATAGTTGAAATCTTTAGTGCTAAGTGTTTTGTTTAATGAAATTGATTAATGAGAAAATATAAATAAATTCTTTCTTTGTATACAGTAGTGGAAATTCACCGATATGTGACGTTTTGGGAATTATCCTAAGTTGCTCTGAATATTGTTTGGTTCTCTCTGATGATTCCCAAACATTAGTCTGGGAATAAAGTGGTATTCGACATTAATTATTGTGTTATAAGTATTGGCATTATATGGGAACTCTAATGAAGCGATTGCCTACTTCCCTAATTTCAGTACCTATCGATTTTCGTTTCCTCAGAATAATTCTGTTTCTTTCCTTTGTCAGAATAAGTTAGATGCTACTTCTACTATTTTTATCAAAAAGTCCAAATAGTTCGGATCAATAAAAAAACCTCGCGAAAACGAATAAATTTAAAAAAAAAATTAGTTGAATTTCGAGTGCAAGAAATCTATTTATGATTTTGGAGTTTAATTCAAATATTTCAGAATTTGACTAATAGGGAAAGCAGCCAAAATAACTCATTCATCAATTGAAGTCATTATATAAGCGGAACCGAAATTACGACGGCAATTAACCACTCGTTACATTACGATAGATTTTCATTTGAATATTTCCGAGTTTTGCATTCAGAAATAACTATTTCAAATATCATTCGGATATTTGATTACGTATGCAAATAATATACGAATGATTAAGAAATTGAATCCTTGACAACAACAATTAGAGCACTTTAATATTAACTATTTTTTTGTAAGAAAATAAAAAAAACCTCTAGTAGGTACTTTATATTAAAGAAATGTTAATATACCTGCCAAATAGAAAATATCAAATCATCGGCATACCTATTGCTTCATATTTTTAGTATAAAAATAACAAATAAATAATAATAAAATAAATTGTATACCGCATGACCTATTTAAATAAATGGTGCACTCTATTAAATAATCTCATTCTATATTTATATTAGTCTTAATAATAAATTTTAGCTTAAACTGTTATTTTCAAAAAAACTATAACAAAAAGAAAAGAAAGTATTTCTTCGCCCAAACTAATAATATAAAAAGAAATTTATTTTTCGTCAACATAATGTCATATCGCACACTATTCCATAATTTCCATTAAAATAATTTTTGCTTCTATTTCTTTTTTACATGCACCTACCACAAATCATATTTTGTATGTTTTCCTGTTATTATTGTTATTATTATTATTATTATTATTTTATCGCATATTTAAGTATATATACATACTCTATTCGTATCTATACGAAAAACTGTACCGTACGTAAACTACATATAGAAATTAATTTTCCAGATTGCGTGGTTGCGTGTCGATACACAGACAATTCTCACTATACAAAATCACGTAATCACAAAAAATCATAGAATGGTAATAACACACGCAGAAAAAAGAGCTTGGATACTAAAAATACGAGATGTCAAAGAATCGGACAAGGGATGGTATATGTGTCAAATAAATACGGATCCGATGAAAAGTCAAATTGGCTACTTAGATGTGGTCGGTAAGTTTCAAAATCAATATTATTCGAATTGAAAAAAAGAAAAAAGCAAAAATATGAATATTTAATTTGGTAAAAATTGTGTGCATAATATATATAAAAAAAATATCTAACAATTTCATTAACATTAAATCATTTAATATGCTATCGTGATGGATATATGACAACAGTTCCACCAGATATATTAGACTATCCAACTAGTACAGATATGGTTTGTTAAGCGAATTATATGGCAGATATGACATATTAAGAGATTTAATATTTTGGAAATTTTAAAAATTACAGGTTGTTAAAGAAGGCAGTAATGTTACGTTAAAATGTTCGGCGACTGGTTCACCACCACCCATAATAACATTTCGACGTGAAGATGGTGAACCAATTACATTACCCGGTGGCGTTGAAGGTCAGTATATATATAAAGCAATTTCTGTGTTGTAATGAAGGTCGGTTTAAAGCATAATAAAATTAGATTGCATTAATAATTCACATATATAATCCATCTATTACATAACTATACAAGCTACAATGTACATTATATTATGTTGAGAACGTGTTTACACAAGACTTTAGCAGATTTTTGTCAACTTTGTGTAGTCACACTTTTGTTATATATATATGTGAATAAAATGTATTATGTATACCTTCCAACATAAATTTATGTGAATGCGAATCTGTGTTTTATTTAAATATTTTAGTGACCAGCTACAATGGATCGATTTTCTCAATTTCACGAGTTGACAGGTTAAATATGGGAGCTTATTTATGTATTGCATCAAATGGAATTCCTCCAACTGTCAGCAAGCGTGTCATGTTGATTGTACATTGTAAGTAGATAAATTATTTCTTTAATAGATTTATTGAAGCATTAAAGTATTAAATAATTTAATTGATATAACTCTATTACATATATTTTGTTTCCAATGAAGCAATATATCAATAAAATGGGTTGACGGGCTGACAACGTTTATATTTATTTCATATAATTTTTCTTTTTTCAGTTTAACCAATTATTATTATTATAATCTGCTCAATTAAACTTTATATATATTCTACAATGTCTACGTATGGTGAGGATCAAACTACGTTTGAAGAGAATTTCATCCTTACTCACAGATATATGAGTAGTAAAAGGGTATATGCTTACCTAATGTATTTTTTTTTTCTTAAAGTCATTTCATCGTTGATTATTTAGAAAATAAAATACTTTTTCAAGTGTGCTTCGTGTAAGGGGATAGATATAAAGAATAAATACGTGTGAGGCATAAAAAATTTACCGCAAAATTTTGAATAGACCAAATATAAATTCATAATGAATCCGTCCTTCTATCAACTAGCGGACTTTGATCCTAACCAAAACCATCCTTTACATTCTGTATAATAAAATATATCATAGATTTTTGATAAAATAAATGTCAACTAACTTTAAATCAATTAATATTTTAATAATCATCAAGCACATATTGTACACAAATATTTATTATTATAATCGTGATATTATTAAATTATATTATTAAACGCATAATATAGATTTAGGTAGATTCAATCTATATTAATACAGGCTGTTATTATGTATTGTTATATATATTAAAACAATACGGCGGTGTCGGATATCGGTAATTAATAACCACGCTTGATTTGTAATGTATATAATTGAATACACATATTTATAAGCTAAATAATTGATTTGTGTCAATAAGTAGTTCAGAAAACGATTAAAACTATAATATTCCAATGATATATGTATATGAAGCTTCATGTAAACATTTTCATTTTTGTGAAAAATATAGGTTTCTTTTAGCTTGTTCAATTTTTTTGGTTTTTTGTTTGTTGATTTATGTTGATATTACACGTAAGTGTAAGTGTAATATTGAACAAATTGAATCTGAAAATGATCGTTATGTTTAGTGAACTAGAACGAACAATAATTTCATTTTTTTTCTCCAATTTGTTCATATATGTAATATTAGCTTTAGCTAGCATTTACAATCTCATTTTATAAATTTAAATAATAAATAGTATTACACAGAAACGCAAATCTATGTTGATACTCAAACAGTACCACTATTCTAATTCGTAGAACTAATCCTATGTCACTTCTGTCTTGATTTTTCAAAATTTTTGTTATTGTCATTAAGATTTCAAAAGGTGTAAATTGCCCCTAGTTTTTGAAATACACCTTTAGCCATAATTTTCTTTTTAATTCATATATTAATTAAACATACAATAAATATTACATTATATTTCAAAATTTCAAACCCACAATCAAAAAGCAAAATCTAAATTAGGTTAAATGGCAACTAAAATGTGGTAGTATTCGATATTTTATCAGCAGCTAAAACATGATCTTATATAAAAATATTCTCAATGATAACGCAATAAATGGTATTACAATACAATAAAATGGTATATAAAAGTTGCATTTCATATATCTATACTATACCTATAAAGAATATACATCAAGTGCTATTAAACTCTCTTATAGACAATAGACATATATTGTTGTGTTATACTCATTTTAATACTATTACAAATACAATAATTACAAATTATTGAAATTTTGATAATTATATTTTATTTAATAGCCGGTATCCTTTAGACCAAAAGTTAGACTAGATTTTCGATGTATATTGCTCCAATGTGTGTGTGTTTGAATCATCCGGAACATTTAACATCATTTTTCTATGAAAAATGCACTATAAGTTAGCAGTCCAAATCAAAGGTTTGAATGGAAAATATATGTGAGTGATTTTAGCGTCACAATAACTTCCATTTTCGAATCGTCTTGAAGAAGTTACAATATCTAATATTCATAGAGCTCATGAGCTTTCAAATTAAATGTAAGTGCCTAATAACCAAAGTTATACACAATACTTAAAAAAAATTCAAAACCATTATTCTAATTATACCTACCATATTTTATTTTATATGTAGGTACGCAACCATAATCCATGTGTGAAATTAATTCCAAAATAATATTCTTGAATACTGAAATCAATTGCTATATATAAATATAAATTCTTCGATAAAGTGATTTGCTATAAATAAATACCTTCAATGTCTATTGATTGCATTTCAGTGATCTACTGCACCAACTTTTTGTATGTGTATTCACGTAAAAAAACTTTGGCAGGTATCTAAATTCTGTATATTTGTATAGCTCTGGTTAACTAGATTTTGATTGACGTTATATATTTTTCGAAATATTTAACATGAATGAGCGATAAAAAAAAAACGAAATTGATCAAAATCTCTTACACAAAACAATATTGTTGAAAAATGTTGAATTCAGGTTTATTGTAGTGCCTATATTTGACTATATAACCGAAACGACAATAATACATTGACGAACTAATAAAACTGTAACACTTTGTTACTCTGAAAATATGTTGTGCGAAAACCTGTTGTCGATGCCATTTTACAATTTAGTATAAAATCTATAACTAACAAATAACATAGTTAACTCAAAGTTTAGCCTGATTTTCCAATTTGGTAATTTAACCGATGTAATATACCCACTGCAATTGACAAATACATTATTTTGATTTGTATTTGTATGGCTTTTTTACAATGCTATATACAATACTAACATGTAACATGTGTTTCAGTTGTATGAATTTTAATTTGTGTAAATTTCAAATATTCGAAAGCGTAGGCACTGATTGCTTACTTTGTAGTCGCTAAATTTTTAAAAATGATAAAATCACCATAAGGCGATATCAAATTTTTATTTGATTACTTTTTTTTATCGTCGGATAATTTAGCAATTAATTTAGTATTAGTGACGATTTTATTTTTGGTAAAAATAAATTGAAAAAATTAAAATATTTTATTCAAATTCCGCTATAAGAATAATCATAAAAAATTTAAAATTCGGAAAATGAATAACACATTTTCAATTTACGAAAATAATTTCAATTAACTTTGTTCAATTTGTATTCTGTGTAGACATCATTTCACATTATGTTTACTTATATACAATAACCTTTCTTTTAAATCCTATTATTAATTATAAATACCAAGTCTACTCTTAGATTAAGAATAAATAAAGTACTCAATTAAAATCTACACCACCTTTTGCACTTATACATAATAACTCCTTAAAAACCAACTCAAATTCTAACTAAATGAAAGAACCTAACAAGCTTACTAATTTACTACCTCATAATGTTCACTAAACCTTTCTAATATATATCTACCGAAAAACCTATACCTACATTTCTATTCCTCATTCTATGAATATACGAGTATGTCTTCTGTCTATGTTTATTTCTATCCTATTTTCCTTCCTTCCTTTCTTTTTTTTTATTGCTTTCTTTTAATTTGCTATGGCAAAGCCGAAAAGTTATGTGCGCTCCATTCTAATTTTCAAATAAACTTTCAACATACTGAACACGTTTTCCATTTATATAATTTTAGTTCCCCCTATGATGATGATCCAAAACCAATTAGTTGGAGCTGCAATAGGACAAACTGTAACACTGGAATGTACATCAGAAGCCTTTCCAAAATCTATCAATTTTTGGATGCGTTCATTTAAAAATGATACAATTATAATACCCGGTAGGTATATTCAACAAAATAATTTGTATTTATGTCTAGGTAGCCAGCTAATTGTACAAAACATTTTCGCTTTTATTAGATTTTTGTTCCATTGTACGTGATTTTGTTGTGGCACGCCATGGTACACATGCGGAGACAACAAAATTTTCTAGAATAATAACAAAAATATAATACCAATATAAAGCACAAAGCATAAAGCGAAAGAGAAAGAGAAAATCATTTTTATTTGTTTCGTTTCGATATACAATAGAATTTCGCGCTGCGCTTAAAACAGGTGTTGGGTTGAGGTGAATGGTATCACTTTGGGTGACAACAAAAGAGTGTTTCTATATATATATATATAATACACGAATATGTATTCTATAATAGTTTTATTTTGTACTTGAACAGAAGAACAATGCTACAATGCTCAGCATCTTATAATAATATTCTCTTCACATATCAAATTCAATTCTCGAAAATTGTTTCGTTTTTATACTCACAGTTCAACCAGGTTATATTATAAATTTTTGTAGAAAATATAAATAAATTTTCCAAGTCTTCACAAGCTTTAGTGCTTACAATTTCCGATTTATTAGAATATAATATTATAAAATAAAATAAATATGAAATATGTATCTACATTTAGCTGGGAGCAAGCTGATGATTCCAATATACGATACGATCCAATGGTTTTACTTCTCATTTCTATATTATAATAACAATTGCACTATTCATAACTACATAATATTCTTGATGCATATTACCGTAACCAAACCATATAGTATTGTGAAAATGCTTACCTCCTTTTATCCATGATATTTATAAGATTTTTGAATTGTTTAAATTTACTAAATTGTATGCACATATATACAATATACATATATCATATTATGATATTAAATCGGCAGACATGAGACAGGATCTAGGCCAATGGCTTATGAAATATGATATTTTCATTGTTATTTATTTTTAGGTGACAGATTTATACCAGAAACGTTTGAAAATGCATACAAAGTGGTTATGAAGTTGACAATTTTATCCGTTGATATAGGCGATTTTGGATTGTACAAATGTGTTGCGAAAAATTCACTTGGCGATACAGATGGCGCAATTAAGCTATATCGTAAGTATAAATAATTCAACATCATTTATATTTTTTTTTTAAATTCATAGATATGTACATAAGTCGCCTTAACTGAAATTTGGTTGAAATACATTAAAATGGAAAAACTTCCTACAGATTTTTGTTCTTTAGTGACCAATCTTTTTATATATATAGCTATGCTGTGTGTCAAATAAAAACATATTTTAATGAAACGCTAAATAATGAAAGCTTTTAGAATTGAAATTTGACAATTTGATGATACAGAACTTTAATTTTACGAGTATTAATTTAATAAACAAATAAAGATATTAATTCATAGTTGTATTTTATATTCCAATTAATTCAATTAATTTAAGATTAAGAACGAGAAAATGATTTATTCAACAATTTTGAATGTTTGTAAATTTTCCGCTTAATAAGCGTTAAAACACGAAAACATCAATTATTTTGTGATCATTAAAAAAAACACATATTTGGATATTCCTAATCGAGGACCAACACAGAAAAAATCCAACACATATATATTTCATTTTTGATGATTGACCCGGCTACTGGACGCAGAATTAAGATGAATTTTAAACACCGGGTTTTGTATGGAGATTTTTTCTTATTAGAAGTATGGATCGGACAGAAGCTGAAAATGTTGCATTTTTGATGAATAATGAAGGTACCCAAAATTTGGTGCCGATAAGTTAAGGGGAAGGCGTGCCTCAAGGGGGTTGAAGTTTGAAA
>JAABKK020041378.1:0-13211 GCA_011634745.2 Catotricha subobsoleta | reverse complement strand
TTCAGCAACTGACAATTATTATTTACGAGTTTTTCTTTATTATAGTGATAATTTAACAATTTTTAAAGGAAAATGATGATTTAGAATCCTATTTTATTTCTATAATCAGTTATATGTTGTCGTATTTTAATGTTAGGTATATGACACATGCGTTTTGAAAATAATTGAATTTTATGAACATTCGCATTGGACCCATGTCACAATATCCACATAAATTACCATTGGATCAATAAGAGACTTAATCACATCTATTTTAATATAATTAGGCATAGAATTAATATAAAATAGGTCACCATAAGTAGGCTTTTTTAATTATTTGATCAATGTGTGCTTAAAAATCGAAGGTATCATTGAATATTATACTCAGAGACATTTAATTTGTTTAACATAATCCTATTCAACATTAATAATTACATACCGATCTAGTTTTCAATAAAATCATTGACACTATTAGGTTCTTCATTTATTTTAAATATCGAATTAACAATTTAATCAACATCTGTAATATTTATTGATTGAAAAATAAAATAATAATAAGAGTATAGTATCAAGGGCTCATCGGAGAATTTGTCAGCTGCTGAGGCAATAATTTCACGTTTATGAATGACATGGAAGATAATATTTCAGCGGAACTAAAATTACATTTACACCTATGATTCATTGTTACTGAAGAAAGTTGATTGAAACGAAAAGATAGAAACACAAAAATATAATATAAATGTTAGATATGGTTGTCTAGATATTTTTTATATTATTTGGCTATTCTATTTCACAATTCATTTAAAAACAAAAAGCATTCTTAGAGCCTATATAAAAAAAAGAGCCAAAATATTTATTATTAACTATATTCAAGATATCAATCGTTTCTCCGTCATTGTAAAAGTTTGTATATCGTGTGTTTAATATTAAATGATTGCCATATATCTGCATAAATCTTCTCAAATATCAATAATTCTTCAAAACATGATCAGAATCATGTTGAGTGGAAGATATAAAGCTATGTTGATGTAAAACATTATTAATGGCTATCGATAGATATGTCCTCAGGTCCTCTGAATATATAAGAAATAGTTTTTGTCTTCCCCTGTCTCTTAAATCAATTTATCAACTTCAACTAGATGTTATATTTGATCGAATTCTAATAATTATTCACATTTCATTTTCAGATTCTATTGGGATCTTTGTATGCTATTGCTATTAGTTGCCAATTTAATTATTCTTCCAGTTGCAATATCATTTTTTAACGATGACCTAAGCACAAGGTGGATTGCATTTAATTGTTTGAGTGATACTATATTCTTAATTGATATAGTTGTTAATTTTCGAACCGGTAAATTTAAATAATTTTTTCAAATTAAAAAAGAAAATAAAGATAGAAAATTATAATAATATTCGATGAAAATAAAAAATAATAATAATATATCCATTTTAACAGGCATAATGCAACAAGACAATGCCGAACAAGTTATACTGGATCCGAAATTAATTGCAAAAAATTATTTAAAGACTTGGTTCTTTTTGGATTTAATATCGTCGATACCGCTAGATTATATATTTTTGATTTTCAATCAGGTAAAGGTATTTAATTTATCGCACAATTTTCTCCTAAGCATGAATGAATTATTTAGAATGGGCAAAGCTACATAAATTTTTTAATGATTTCAGGATTTTTCGGATTCATTTCAAATTTTACATGCAGGAAGGGCTTTACGTATTTTGCGCTTAGCAAAACTTTTATCACTCGTTAGATTATTGAGGCTATCAAGATTAGTACGTTATGTATCACAGTGGGAAGAAGTTTATGTAAGTATATTTTGAGTAGATAATTTTCTATATAATTTATAAATAATTTTGATCGTGGTAAGAATTATGTACGTTGTACGTAATTATGGCTCATATTAGTTTGCTGTAATATAATTATTAAGTAATTTTATTAACTAAATAGCAGCGTGCAAGTCTAGTATATCAGTGGACTATCTACATTAAAGCTTCTTATTTTTATAGTTCGGTAATAAATGGATTTGGCAATTAATTATGTCAGAGATGTGATAAATGTTGTTGCATACTTGCATACTTACAAGAGAATGATTCAATAGATTTTATTATTAGTGTTTGTTCCGAAATTTTGGAAACTTTCATCAAGACGAATAATTAGGTTCGATGTAATTAATCTCTCTCTTCTGTAGGAGGTACTAACAAATTTTTCTTCAGTTTATTATTTTTATTTTCAAAACGCAATGCTAACGTTTTTCCAAAGCGCATATCAGAGAATATGTATAAGAAAAGAAGCGCAAAATGTGACATTTTCATAAAAATATTTTATCGTATGAATACCTCTAAAATTTATAATATTTGTAGAGATGGAAAATGAGGTAATCGATAAGTATGAAAGAGATATACGATTTTCGAAATGGCAAAAAAAAAATCATCTTTTGCGCTTCTTGTTATAGATATTCTCTGCGCATATTTTGAGTCGTATTTAATATAAATGTAACGCTGTGATAATGAAATACTCATTTAAGCATAACACAGTTAGAACAAAATAAAACAAAAAAGTATGACTGCTGTCTGCTGTTAAAGTTATACTTAAATCTGTGAATAAGATATAAAAATTTAATTTATTTAAGCAATCACAAATAAATAAATAAAATACTCACAAACTAATATAAGTGCATGCGCTTTGTAGAGCCTTTGGCTATTGCATTAACAATATCGCGTTATGTTCTCAATTTAATATAATATTATATACCTACACGCTACACCCTACACGTGTATGGAATAGTTATAAAATATTTACCGAAATATGAACGAATGGTGGCCTAAAATTATTATTAAATATTGTATTTTTTTTTTATTATACAATCAAAATGGTCAATAATAACAAATATTGATTTATAAAATTCATCAATTCAACAATTTATAGCGAATATCTATTTACTTGTGTGTGTATACCAACTAAAATACTACGATTATTTTATTTTTTATTTTTATTTTTTAAGCTATAAAATATAAAATAATTAGATATATTCGATACAAAAAATTTCTGATCATGCTAGATGATTTATAAGTATTCATTTAATTGTAATAAATGCATCCAAAGTGTGTAAATCTATTGATTTTCTCGAAATACCCGAAATAATAAATTATAAATAGCTTTAATAGCAGTCTAACGTAATAGGATATAGAATTGAATTATAATCGTCGTTTAATGTCCATGAAGATATTTAATTTAAAATGGGTTTATTCATTTATTTAAAATTTTATAATTTCTTTTAATTTACTTAATTTGCTATCTGATTAATTTTGCATCTATAAAATGACACCATGTAATACGTATGTATATTTAATATAAAAATTAATTTATATATTTATCATAATATATATATATTTCAAGATTAACGGCCATATATGCTATGGTATTGAATTATGAAACATTAGAAAATGACTATTGGCAAGATAATTTTCCTTAAAGAAAAAAACAACATACATATAATACTGTTGTTGACACCTGATGTGACCTTAACTAAATTCATGGCCGAAACAAATAAATATTTTTTTCGATATGGTTGCAAATCATTCAAATGAAAAATGAACAGAACGTAATTTAGTTATTCTAAAAATTTGTAGAATTGCTAAATTTAAAATTAAATTAAATAGTCAATTATTAAATTAGTGTTGTTTATACTTTCAAAGCTTAATTTATGCATTTGAGCTTTAAATTTTATAACTAATATCTACTTAAATATTTTTATGTATATTTATTAATTTGTGGGTTAGTTTTTTTAATTTTTTTTATAAATTTATAGTAAGTAAGAATGTAATATATGACAGAAAAAAAAAATTATAATATAATAAATTTAGCGCATATATTTACATTTTCGCTATAAATGTTCTTTTCTATAACTTTTACCTGTTCTATAATACTTCAACTGCAGGTTTAGTAACACGTCTGAAATGCTATGTCATCAAATTAAAATGTACATCACCTACATTTTATATAATTTTTTTTTTTTTCATAACGTCGGTACGGATGAAATGAAATACGTTGTGCAAGTTGTACAAATTTATTTGCATCACAAATGCAAGTAAAGTTGTCTTTTATTTTCTGCAATAAAAAAAATAAGAAATAAAATAAATAAATAACAAAATTTAAATAAGTTCATTAAATTTCTCATTTTACGGATATAAGTGTATATCTATATATTATTAATTAATTCGTACATAATATGTATTACAAAATAATAATCATTTTCACATTCTTTTTGCGATGGTCATACAAATTTACATACTGGCTTTAGAAATGTAACGTTCTCGGAGCCAAGGTATTTATAAATTTATCTCCATCTCTGCAATAAATAAATTTCTCAATATTATTCATCATGAAATGAATTATTATTGTTTACAGAGTGGTCAGAAAATGACGTTAAATATGGTGGAATTGAATAGAATTTCTTTTTTAAATTTTAATTTAATTAAAATCATCGGAAGCAAAAAGGCTTGATTAGAAAGTTCAACCTATATTAAAATAGTTATTTTTAAAAGAATTTAAAGTGGTTTGAATATATGAAGGTATTCTGATTCACTTTAATTCGATAATAAATAAATATATATTTGTTGATAACAGTCGTTTACTACAATGTCAATGAAAAGGGAACGATTACTGCTAAAAATTATTAATTATTTGGAAAACAAAAAGTAAATAAAATTACTTAAACCAGCTGTATTTGATACATTACGAGAATCCCTTTCAATGTTTAAGTAAACCAAATATTTATAATAATAAAATATTACTGAAACGAGAGCATTTAAAAATAACATTTTGCTTGAACTAACATAATATCATTCAATTCTAAAATTGCATTTATTTTGTATTTTGCGAAATTAATAACTGACACTCTCTGTAAATATCTATAGACTAAATTGTGTGATCATACATTAAAACTATCAATTTATTAAAATTTCAAATCAATATTGTCTATTAATATCTAACAAAAAAAAAATAAAATAAAATAAAATAAAGACAACAAATACAGATAATAATAAAAATATAGTGCGCGTGCAAAGCTACAAACTGATTATCAAAGTCGAATAAAAACACTATAATTTATTATTCTGTACCTTCATCTTATTATTAACCATTTATTATTATTACTTATAATAAAATAATAATAAATACTTACATATGTAATTGATTATGTATGTGTTTTAATAATATCGCTTTCCAATTTGTACCTATTTTAATTAAAACATTAAATTATCTATTTATATAACTCTGTCTATCCATTAATAAACGTGCGTTCTAGATTCTACAAAATCTTCAAAAAAAAAGTGCAGATCGCCGAGGACGAAGACATAGAAATGATAAAGACGGTTACTTTAAGAACAATCTTATCTTTAAGGTAAAATTTTCTGTACGCAGTTTTTTTAATGCTTTTAATTTACAAAAATAAAAAAAAAAAATTATATGCGCTGCTTGCCAACTGTATTCAACTTTAATTATTATAATAAAATTTAACTAATAATGTGCTTTACCGATTTTCATTTAATTTAATTTAATTATTTGGTTAATTAATTTATTTTTATTTTGGCGCGTTTAGGAACATATTGATATAAATCAATTTGTAGTAGCTAAAATTAGCTAGGTTTTATAGCGCTAGCTGCACGCTGCAGAATTATTATAATAAACCACAATTACTTAATATAATTATTATTTGTTTTCTAAATATTTAATAAAAATTAAATTATATTAATATATAATTGAATGAAATATTATTGTTTCATGTTTGCATATTTAATATATTATTTAATTTATATTGTATTAATTAATATAAGTATATGGAAAAAGTAAACACATATACAATAAATATAAGACCGGATTACTAACAGCTGAGAACTAATTTTTATAAAATATATATTGATACCAATTGATGGTATTTGTATAATACATATATATATACATTGAAATTAACATTGTATTAACTATCGAAAATCGTATTATTTTATAAATTAGTTCCGTTTCGGCGAAGCGAAAGATATAACAATAAAAGTGTGTGTCACAAATTATTCACAATTGAAAATGCAAATAATGTGTTCGTTATTTCGGCTCTTTTTTATAGTCACAATTTCAAATTTCAAATTAAATGGCATGTGATATTGAATAATTTTCAAATCAATAGCATAATTCTATACTGGTTAACGCATAATTCAATTAAAAACTTTAAAAAATTGAAAACCTAATGGATTTTGACGTAAACAATGAATTATATCAACAAATAGTTGTAGTGGGAGTGAGAAAAGACTTCTTTCATAGTTATTTTGGTGTTATCCCTAATAATAGGGATGAATAATTTACATCCTGCTGAATTTTTACAATGCTGATAAAAAAAATACATATGGGCAATTCTACAGCAAAACGGAAAAATGCAAAAAACGAAATATATGAAATATTTTTAATTCTAAACTACTTCATGAGTTAATATAAAATAAAAGTTGTGTTAAAAATCGATTCTCATCACTTTGTAAAGAAAAAGATGTTATTAAACCAATCTAGTCTTTTTATCTTCAGAAAACCATTTTTCTTATAAGATTCTTATACAACATAAAATGATCAATAACTTCTTAAAGAGAGGTTTGAAAGATGTGATGTATGGAAGAAATACTGTTATTTCATAAGTAGAAACGGTCGTAGTATACAAGATTTATGCTGGATTTTGTTTTCTAGTAGTTTTAGCATTCTTGTAACGTGCCTAATGGTAGAAAGTGATTTTTTGACTATGTTACAAGGATTTTTCCTTAACTAAAATAAATTTAAAATTTTCTTTGATCCTTCAACTAATTAATAATAATAAAAAAAAAAAACATTTGATCCACAAACAGACCAGATATTTTAACATGTTTATGGCTTTGCAAAAAGTCTTTCCGATTGTAACGTGCCTAACGGCCTTTTAAATGCATATTTTTCTGAGAAGTCATCACTTAAATTTTTTCCTGTGTTATGTTTTATACAGTACTAGTAAATGTTTATCATTGACCGACATTTTTTTAAATTTTTGACTATTGGAATTTCCGCAATTTGATCCAAATTGTCGGAACATGTAACGTGCCTAACGGTGGAATTGCCCATATAGTCATTTTTTTTGTTATTGAATACTTCTTAATCATATTTTTATTTTATATATATCGCACGACAACATTTTTGTGTTTGGGTCAAATAAGATTATTTAAGGATTTTATTTTGTTTATATTTAAAAAAATGTCCTGAGCAGATAAATGATAAGCTGATGTATTTTAATGACTAAATGCTTATAAACAGAAAAAGTTACGGCCTACCGTTTATTCTCTACATAAGATGGGCGATAATATTCCTTCGATATATATCTGTCAGAATGTTAAGTAGTTTCTATTTATAGCCATTAACTATCTTAATGTGGTGACAATAATTTATTATTTAACGTAAACCAGTTCAAGTATCAGTACTTAGAAATGTATAAACATTTCGGTTTTCGGTACAATAAACACAACCAGAGGCGTCAGTTTTAGGATTTTATGCGCGGTTAATTTTTTTGACGAAATTAATATATTTATCATCTTCTAGAACAAGGTTCAGATCTTCATAATAAAAACTGAATTTTATCAAAAAATGAACCGTGCTTATAATTCTAAAGTCGGCGTCATACAATTTAATCTAGATATTCTAGACAAAATATATTTATTTGTTTTTTTTTTTAGCGAAATCTCATTATTACAGCAAGCTACATACGTAGTAGGTAGACACATTGAAAGTATAAAAATTATAAAAAATATTGATACAAAAAATAAACGATAAATTTTTTGTTTTTTGCATGACAATAAATTTTTTATTTGCTTTCACAAAACCGAGCTAAATATGCAAAGTCTCGATACAAAATCATTAAATTGTATTATTTTAATTCAAAAGTATTATTCATGTTAGTTCATAACATTTCCATTAACATGTTTAATGTCCTTTTTATACTGTTATTCGATCGTTAGTTCCATAATAAATGAAAATCAAAAACACAAAAACAAATTATCATATTGGATGTACAAGTTTTTAATATAATAGAAATGTTCCAATATTTTTATTATGCGATAAATTTGGTTAAATTATAAAATTCTTAGAAACATTATTTGAAAACATGTTTAACATTTTAAAACTGTTACATTCACAGGTACTAAATCCTTGATTTCATCAAACTAATTTAATTATTAATTATTTTTACTTTTGTTTTACAGTTTTTAAATATGGCTTCTGTGTTTATGAGAATATTTAATTTGATTTGTATGATGCTGCTAATCGGTCATTGGAGTGGTTGCTTACAATTTTTAGTACCTATGTTGCAGGGATTTCCATCAAATTCATGGGTAGCAATTAATGAGCTCCAGGTAATGAAACGAATAATTTGCTACAAGAAACATTTGAATACTTTAATATTTTAATTGGTTCCTTAATTGCCATTATTAACTTACTAAAATATTCAATTATAGTATTTTTTTTTCTTTTATTTTAACGACTTCTTTTTAAGAATTTAATTAACATGACGCACACGCACTAGATTCATTAAAATTTAAAAATAGACATTTTCTGTTCACATAAAACTTATTCAACTTTCAATCATAACAAAAAATTGTATTCATGCTAATTCATAAAAAAAATTTGATAAAATATAACATCGAAATATTATCCAATTTAATAATTATTGTATTTGTTTTCATATATGTCCATATTTGTTAAGCACTTAAATGAAAACATTGGTGCTGTAATAGTAGCTCTGGACTAGTATTTAAATTAATAACACCATGCAAACATATAGCCTTGAACTTGTAAATAATATGATATTGTAAACTTAGATGTTCATTCTAAAGTCCAAACTAAAGTATTGATGTTAAAGTATACTTAAGTACAGGCTTGTGACCCGATAGTTTAAATTTTTTACAATAACGATTTACTAGATACATATTTTGAAAACTGTTACTGTTCCGATAAAAGTCAATCGGATGTTGGTTTTCAGTTACTTTTTTCAAAATATCTTGTAAACCGTAAAACTTTTTTTTTCTTCATTTCCATACAAAATCAAACTATTGATTATAAATTTAATTTTTACCTTTTTTTAAAAAAGTTTTTGAAATTGTTTTATATTTATTGCAAAAAATATTGGGTCATAAATCTGGTTAAGTAAAATCATATAGATCTTATGGTTCATCCTGGCAGTCTTTTTTTTTATAAACGTTGACATTTTAAGTATTCCATATTTTAATAATTGTATAATATGAATTGGGTTCTTACGTTCTGAATTAAAGTTCGATTTAAGAACCAAGGAAAATTTTTGAGTTTAATTTACCAACAAAGAGTAGCACCGACTCGTAGGTAGCCCGGGATACATGAGCAACTCATAGTAATTGGCTGGGTTAGCCCTTTATGTAATAAGTAATCCATAGAAAATAAAAACATTGTAAATATTGCATTTATATTTAATATTTAATGACTAATTTTTCAACAAAATATTCTCCCTATTTCTTGCTTACTAATTTGTTTTTCTCATTAACAACACAATAGTCCAAATGTAATTACAAATAAATGGGACGGAAATCTATTAATATTTAATATCGAGCAATCATCTGATTCTATTTAAAACAAAAATATAATGAAAAATCTGTTGACGAAATAAAAAATGAAATAGCACATTTAACTGAAATTTCTATTTTCTTAAAAAAAATTAACTATATAACGTAAACCCGCCCTAATGCGTACAAATTTTTGAAATTTTGACTTTAATATCATGCTATAGGTTTATTTAAAGAGATATGACTAATGTTAAGCTTTAGAAATGTAGATAGTTTAGTTATGAACCGAATTACTTCTTTACCCTATCATTACGTTCGGTTTTAATCAAAATTAGTAGAATAATGTAAATTATGATTTATGGCCTAACTGCGTACAGCTGAAAATTACGTGTACGCTGTTAGGCGGTTGATTTTTATCCACCCTAACTGCGTACACTTACATATAAATTATTCATGTACGCAGTTAGGACGTGTACGCAGCTTGGCGGGTTTACGTTATTTGTGAATACAAAAAATTCATTAAATTGTGTTTAACGTATCCGTATAAAGATTGTACAGCAGGAAGTTCGTTTTTTATATGAATCGCTTCAGAAAATTTTTGCTGTTCACGCAGGGTCAACAAAGAATAAATGTACTCCCATATGACAAAAAGCGTATAAAGTCCTTTAAAATTATAATAAACCTTCCAAAACTACAGGTCACGGTAACCTTTTTGCTGTACAGTTCATCTTGAAGACTTAATAAAGGAAATATTTTACATAATAATGAGTAATAATATTGACATTGGTTATTTCTTTTAATTTATAATACATATAAATTTTGTAACACCAAGATTAAAGTCAGCGCGCCGCTGACA
The DNA here is from genome assembly GCA_011634745.2 of Catotricha subobsoleta. Lineage (NCBI taxonomy): Eukaryota > Metazoa > Arthropoda > Insecta > Diptera > Cecidomyiidae > Catotricha > Catotricha subobsoleta. The sequence goes on along the minus strand of JAABKK020041378.1, from coordinate 2,773 downwards.
ACAAATAAAGAAATTCATGAATTTCTCTACTTTTTCTTCATTATATTTTTTTTTTTAAATAAACTTTTTACAATACCCCCGCAATATTATTTCTCTTGATTCGAGTTATCATAAATTAAACGCTCTTGTTGAAGATTTATTTATTATTGTTAATTAAACAAATTAAAAAAAAAACACCTACGCTATATTCCAGTTAATAAGTCTTGCTCATCTAGTTGTAAAGAGGCATCAATCGCAATAATATTTCTATTGTTTAATTAATTAAATGGTGTAATTATTTTGTTTAGGAAACTTATTGGTTAGAGCAATATTCATGGGCTTTATTCAAGGCAATGTCGCACATGTTATGCATAGGATATGGAAGGTAAGCGAATAATTTTATTTACGTAAAATCAAAAACATAGAAAACAGATTCAAAAGCTAGATAGTAGCAATTCAATAAAAATACATTTAAAAAAATCATTTCATTTGTTTTCGTTTTTAAAGGTTTCCGCCGCAATCATTAACCGACATGTGGCTAACTATGTTATCAATGATATCGGGAGCAACGTGTTATGCTCTATTTTTGGGACACGCTACCAATTTAATTCAAAGCTTAGACTCCAGCAGAAGACAATATCGTGAAAAGGTAAAATTGTATTGAATACGTAAATTTGAATTACTGAAACTGGTTTTTGCTTCTTAAATGTTATAGGTGAAACAGGTAGAAGAATATATGGCATATCGAAAATTACCTAGAGATATGCGACAAAGAATTACAGAATATTTCGAACACAGATATCAGGGTAAATTTTTCGATGAGGATTGCATTCTTGGTGAACTGAGCGAAAAATTACGAGAAGATGTTATCAATTATAATTGCAGGTAATTAAACAAAATCTATTCATTCTTTAATCAACGCATTTTTTAATATACTGTGATTAAATGTAAGTTTCCTGCGATAACTGAGTATTATTAAATGTAAAAAACTGAATTCTCTTTCTAGGTCTTTAGTAGCTTCTGTGCCTTTTTTTGCAAATGCAGATTCCAATTTTGTATCTGATGTTGTAACAAAACTTAAATACGAAGTTTTTCAACCAGGTTAGTGAAAGCACGAAAGAAAATCTTCATGATATGAAAAATCTATTTCAAATAACGCTTTATATGCTATTTTAGGTGACATAATTATAAAAGAAGGCACAATTGGTACAAAAATGTACTTTATTCAAGAGGGAGTAGTGGATATTGTAATGGCAAATGGTGAAGTGAGTATCCTTATCTTAAATCAATAAAATTTTCAATTAAAAATAAATTCTCTATGTGTTCTATTTTAACGTAGGTGGCAACTTCATTATCAGATGGTTCATACTTTGGTGAAATTTGTTTATTAACGAATGCAAGACGAGTTGCAAGTGTGCGAGCGGAAACATATTGTAATTTATTTTCATTAAGTGTGGATCATTTTAACTGCGTTTTAGATCAATATCCACTTATGCGAAAAACTATGGAAACGGTGGCAGCCGAAAGGTGATAAATAATGAAAGTGTGTTTAAATATAGCAAAAAATAATACCGATTTTTTTTTTAATAATATTTATAGATTGAATAAAATTGGTAAAAATCCCAATATAATGTCACAAAAAGAAGAAGATTTAAGTAATCCGGATGAAGCAGCTTTAAATGCCGTTGTAAATGCATTAGCAGCTGCTGATCTGAAGGATCTTAAGTGGGTTCTGATTTACATAAATATTAATGTATTACTTAAATATTTCTAAAATAATTATATGTATTTGTTATTATTACAGAGAAGGTAGCAGTACTGACTTAAGAAATTCTGATCAATGCTTGACTCATCATATGAAAGAACATCTCAAACGAAATTTACCTAGACCAAAAAGTGGAGAATTTAGAGCATTATTTGAAGGAAATACTCCATGACGTCATAGCATTATGTTTACAGTTAACACGTCACATAATTATAATTCGTAAATATAAATAATTTTAACATCTCAACACAAGAAAAATGTTTGTAAATCAATTGATATAAAATAAAACATTTTAAGAAACTGAATATGCTTTTATACTATTTATTAATAGCGATATAAGTACTTAAGGGTGGATTGATTTCAATAAAATATAGGAAACATAGAATAAAATATTTTCTTATCAATTGTTTATAAATTTATTATTAGTAATTGTAGTCTTATTATTATTATTATTATTATTATTATTATTATTATTATTATTATTATTATTATTATTATTATTATTAATATTATATTATTATTATTATTTATGTTAATTTAATGGACCGATATTATGAATATCAGCTGTATCTTATTAAGTTTATTTAAGTTAAGACTATTTTTGCTGAACTAATATACTACTTATCTAATGGACTTGAAAATTATAATTTCAAAATATTGTTTTAATTCTAAAGGTTTATTTAAAAAATAGGAAAGCGATTTGAAATTTTATTTATTGATGCAAATTTGTCCATTTATTTATGAATATTATTATGAACGCCATAAGCGATGAATTCTCTTATCATTTTTGTCGCTGTATAAAGAAAGCATCGCATTAGGTATAATTTTTTCCATATATTCTTTGTTTTTATTTATTTAATTTTTTTTTTGAATTCCTTTAATTTTTTTAGGATAGAATTTGTTTTTAACCCAGTTTTTGTTTATTGTTTCTCGATCTTTTATCGTATTTTTTTTTTTTTTTTTCAATTCAATTCTTTATTCATTAATTTTTTGTTTTAACATAAGATTTTTGTGAGATACAATTATTGT
>JAABKK020041367.1:0-13215 GCA_011634745.2 Catotricha subobsoleta | reverse complement strand
AAAAAAAAAAAAAAAATTATCAAACCAATACTTGATTTTTTTCAAAATTTTTCAAATTTCTCAAAAATGAAGTAAAAGTACTAAACACTGAACTAAAATTTGACTAATTGACCAATTGCCAAGATAGACACCAGTTAGAGCAGTACACCTCCCTTCTATGTTTCTTACACTTTGTACGTTATTATCTATTCGATAAATTTAAGTTCAAAACATACATATACACAATACACAGTTCTAGAAACGGAAGAAGATTAGAGTATATGAAAGACATATTGAAGAGACACGACAATAGTCGCGAGAAAATAAAAAGATTAACAGAGATACAAAATAATCCAAGAATATTTTATAGATGTTTGAGCTTTAGTATAAAAAAAAAAAAAAAAAACAGAAAAATCGTTACCTGAAAATCTTTTGGGAAGTTATATTATAGTATGATCCTTACCCTCATCTTACTGCCGCAGATTTATTGTTAAAAGGTTTTACTTTTTTTTTTGCTTTCGTAGTTAGGTGAGGGAGATCATCTATTTAAAATATATCTTATTTCTTTATACTTGTAGATTTATTAAATTTATCTTATTTTTTTTCTTCTTTGATTTGATCTAGAAATCTACTTTGCTTTAAAAATGTTTTGAATTTTATAATATGTATTATAAAAATGAATGTTCTATAAATTTCATATAATGTTTCTTTAAATTTGATTTGTGTCAAAGAACTGGAAAAACATATTTATTGCATTATTGTTTTAATAAAATATATATAACACAGCGATACCGCTCTAAACAGACCAGACCACCTATGGTCTCACCAAATGCGATATATTTACTCCGACAGTTTTATTTTCAGATTTTTATTTTATTTAGTGTGAGGGTAACGTAGAATACTTGCATGAAAATTCCAAATAGCACATTAATCTAATTAAATAAATTACATAAATACATACAATTTCCCATAATGTACAAAATGCCTATTCTGGCAATCTGGCATAAACCATAAAATATTATGTAATAAAATATAGAAAACACTTTAAAAAAAATTATCGATAATTGGTTAGTTAAATTTTAAATCACTTTGGAAAACATTAAAAGATAGAAACAATATTTTATATATCAACATAACCAAATAACAAATTAATGAGTCCGCTGAAATCTGTTAACAGGATTGATATATATAGAGATTATAGATGTTATTCTTGATAAGTTCAATGAAAAGGTATGATTAATCTTTAAATTTTAAGATTAATGAATTGTATTCAATAAGCATCAAAATTATTATTTACGATTTTGTAAAGAGAACCTATATCAAAGTATGTGCCTTTTCCTTTTTGATTTAAGTGTTAAAAGGTTGAAAATGATTAGACGATGGATATAAGAAGGTCAGGGCATAAATACTTTGATACACAGATAAAAAAAAAATTGTAGCCTTTCTAGTTTTTCTAATGAACGTTTTATATGGGTTTCAGATTTGGCTTGCGTAATCCAGCAGAAACATTTTTCAAGCATTCTGTCTCATGATAAATCCTAAATTATTTATTATTGACAATGTTATCACGTGCACATCAAATTTAAGTTTGCTATAAAAAGTTATTGTTACGAATATTTTAAATGAATTGAGTAACTTTTGATTTATTTGTTAACGATATATGAAGACACTTACAGAGATTTAGATTAAACTCATTTATTAGCCAACAACTTTGATGTGTATCAAAGTTTATTTGCATGACATGAGACAGTCGTAAATAGATGTTATATTTCTATTTAAATATTTAGATCGTACGTATTATCTTTTTTGGGATCATATAATATCTATTTATCATATGGTATCCAACAAAATAACGCATATATATAGAGTGTAAATATGGAGACGTTATTTGGAAACGCTCCAATTTTCGAATTTATGGAAAAATTATTATTTTTAAAATGGAAAATTCCATTAAGTCTTATTATGGATAATATATACTTATAATATTTTCCTAACAATGGATTGGATATGTTTATAACTACATTTCATCTAAGGGTTGGCAAACTGTTATATATATTTATATAACCTAATGCCGCAATAAAATAAGAATATGTTTCTTCTAATTATTGAATCTATCGCTCCATCGAATGTATACTGAAGGAAAATATTAAAATCAGACTACAAATAAAATATAATTTAACAATATGAAGATGAATGAGTTTTACAGCTATATATGCTATAATCAAGAAATTACTTTTAAACGCTGTAAGAAAAGAAATCAAATATACTTTTAAGAATGAATTGTTCATATTCATTATTAAAATTTTATTTTTTTAATTTGTTAATAAAATTTAAGTACGGTTGTTGTTTTTTCAATTTATCTTTACTTTAGCGTCAACTTCCATTTTTTACTTATTAGTTTGTTTTATTTTCTTTAAAACACGTCATATTACACAAATATGGGCTGGACATAAATAACTCTCAATTATTGACATATATGGGCAATTTCACCGTTAGGCACGTTACATGTGCCAAGACTGGATTAAATTCTGTAAATTCCAACAGTCAAAAATCTCAAAATTGTTCAGGAAATAATATGAATTTACTGTTATGTACTGCTGTATAAAACATAATACTGACAAAAATTCAGAAAAATATGCATTTAAACGGCCGTTAGACACGTTACAAAAATCGAAAAAGGACACCTATGAACACGTAAAAAAATCTCCACGGTTTGTGAATGGGTTATCTTTTTTATCTTAGTTAGATGAAGGTTCCAAAAAAAATGGTTCAATCATTTTAGTTAAAAAGAAATGCTTGAAATATTGTTAAAAAATTCACTTTTTAGTGTTAAGTGTAACACGTGCCAACGTTAGGCACGTTACAAAAGTACGAAAACTACTAGAAAACAAAATCCAACAAAAATCTTGTATTCTACTTTTGAAATAACAGTATTTCTTCCATATATTACATCTTTCAAACCTCTCGTTAAAAAGTTATTGATCATTTTATTTTGAATAAGAATCTAATAGGAAAAATGGTTTTCAGAAGATAAAAAGTAATAGTATTGTTTTGATAATATGTTTTTCTTTAAAAAGTGATGAGAATAGATATTTAACACAACTTTAGTTTTATAAGTAACTCATGAAATAGTTTTTTGCAATTTTCCGTTTTGTTGTGGAATTGCCTATATGAGCTTTCCACGACGTCGTTAAACCGAGAATTATAGTAAAGGTCTGCATTTACCAAAAAAGATCTTCTTCGACTTCCAAAACCGAATTTCTGAAAAAAGAAAAAAAAAATGAACATCATAAAATATTACATATACTGCCACGGAATAATATTCAATTTCTAGAAAGTGACGATTTTTCACGCAATATTTTGATTTTGTCCCGTTTTTTTTAGTAAACTTCAGTTGCCAACCCTATTTCATACACAATTAAGTATTACAGATAAAATTTGTTTCTATTATAATTCATATACTTACACAATATGCACATTAATCAGAGATTATTCTCTTATCAATAATTTTATTATACATATTACATTAGTATTATGACAATGTACCTCCATCGTATTTAAGTAACTAATAATGTGTACAAACATTATTATGTTGGTACAATGTACTTACATGTTCATCTAATCTTATATATTCAACGAAATCTATTTTTTTTTATTAATATTATTATTATTATTATAATTTTTTTTCTTTTTGTATATTTTGGTTTCCAAATATGACAAAGATAAATTGTTATTTCGATTAATAAGAATGGTAAATTTATGTAAAGTTCTGCTTGGATTACGTTTTTTTTTCTTTCTCACTCATAAGTATATATTATTCGTTTTGTCGGATGAAAAATATTATCCTGCTCACATAGCAATAAAAAAAAATGAAAAAAAAAAAGAATGTAGGCGTCGTAGGCAAAGTATGCACAGTCAGATTAAAGTATGTTGAATTCGGTGTTGAAAAGTTGAATAATATGAATGAAGAGGAGATAATATATTATTATGGTATGGGCCATGGTACTAAGAATACAAGTATGCTATTGCGCATATCAGGGATGTTCATTTACATGGTAAAGTTCAAAATCACTTTACAGGACACGACACTTGTCAAGTTGTAAAGTAGTGTCAACTTAAATGTCGTGTAAAGTTAAATAAGAACCAATAAGCATTTTTAGATAGTTGTCTAAATACAGTAGCTATATAACTTTGCCATATATAATGGAGTATCTTGTGGGTCTATCCATACAGACGGTTTGTTTATATATAAACAGTTATAAGACAATCTAAGATAATATATAGCTCGTCTAAAGCAATGGACAGTCTATAGACTCACAAAAGATTCCGAAAGACAGATTTTATATTACCGATGCCACGAATCTTTTGCAAGATTTAGTATTCATTCGTGGTAGAATAAATAATTCCCATTATTTAATATCAATTTTTTTTTAAAAAAATGTAGAGAGTGTCGTGTAAAGTGGAGACAAACATGACCCGACATTTTACACGACACATTTTACACCAATTTGACACGACATAAATTGGTATGAACATCTCTGGCATATTGCATGTTCTCTCTTTTGCACAATCTACGTCATCGTTAACCAAAGTAAACAATATTTATTTTTTAGTTTTAGTAAGTACCATGACTATGGGCCATGTAATTTTTTTTTATTTTTAAAGAAAAACGAATGCAAATATTTATTTTCTATGTTTGTAAAATTGTAATATTTAACGAATTAAATTAACATAATTCAAATTCGAATAGCATATTTTTTGAATGAAAATACAGTTAAACCTTTTTAAAAAGGTATGTGTAAATTTTTAAGAACTCAATAACAAAACAACCAAATTTAAGAGGTATTTCAATCCGACCACATATATACATTTTCAGTAGACTTTTGTGTTTTTGTTGTTCGCGTAAAATGTTGACGTAATCCACCTTTTAATCTAATGAAATGTTTGTGAGTTAATAAAATATAATTTTACGCACGAAAGTCACACTTAATATAACATGTGAAATTATATTTGTGGGACTAATTCTCAAAAAAGGTAATAACACAATAAACGCAGTCATTCTGTTCGGTTATGTTATTTTCTTAACAAAACTAACATCAAGTTGTCAGTATAATATGTAGGTAGGTATAATATGATTTATACTTTTATATTATTGTCATAAAAAAGAAAATTCGTTTTGTGCTATATTCATCGTAAAATGTAACCGAGCACCTTCAGTTCGTACTATTTCGAAAGCAGTAAAAAAAAAAATATGGCTGAAATTTTCAATAATTTCGTTAAATTAGAAAACAAACATTCCAAAATTTAATTTGTGAATTCCTCCTTAAATTTGTGCGCCATCAACAATTTTTTGTGAAAATATAATAGAAATACGTAGGGTAGACAATATTCTATTTGACAGTTTTATGCTTTTTGCCGTTGAAAAGACATCTTTTTAAATTATATGAAAAATTACGGTTAAGAAAATTTATATGTTAGAGTGTGAAGTGAAAAATATGAATGAAAACACACTTTATAAAAAAAAGATACAAACACTTCATGAAATTGGCAATAAAAAAACTCACCAAATATAAAATACAATAAAAAATGGTCACAATGTTTGGTAACCGGCTAGTTTATATATAGAATGGAACTGTCTACATCAACCTCAATTCATAAATGCTTTTATAAAAAATCAGTCACAAAAAAAATATATAAAATAAAGTAAAGTAAAACGAAAATTTATTTTAAAATTTCCTTAAATATTAAAATATAAAAATTAGTAAAAAGCTTTTTCAATCAACATTTATTCGTTTATTTTAATTTGTGTATTATAATTTAACAAAACTCTTACTATGGATCGTATATAATATTACGATAATTTTGGATTGAAATTTTCATTTTTTTTTCTTATTTTTTGCTGAAGTTTGAATGAAGTGTTTTCCTTTTTCTTTATATACATACATGTTAGGGTGACACTGACAAAATAAAATTTAAGGTCAAATTTTATCACAGAGAAAAAAAGTAACATAGTGCTTAGATGCACTTTTCTAATATATCGCCAATTTACATTGGCTTCTTTTCAATTTTTGCCATCAATTCATTTTTCATATTGTAAGTCACTTCGAACAAATGTTATACGTTGGCTGTGATAAGGTTCTTTAAGATTACCACTCAGCATATCCCATTGTTATCTTAGTCTTAAGTTTTTGATTTAAATAAAAAACTATTCAAGTAAAAAAAAAAAAAAATTTCGCCAATTTGCAAGGAGTTGAAATTTCAGCAGTGTTTTTTGAATAAGCAAGATGCAAATGCTTAGATACTGTTCTTTTTCTTTTTCTTTTTTACAAATTAATGTTATACAAAAAAAATTAAGTTCAGTGGATAGATAATAGACTCATACATATTAGAGAAGGGAGAAATATCTCAGAAATGCATGGGTGTAAGCAGTACACCTATCCCTTCTATGTTTGACACTCTTTCTACGCTCAAAATAAAACAGCCCCATTGGTGAATCGCACCGCAAAATGGATGAAGTTTAGACATTTTGATATTTGAAACAAAAAAAAACGAAAAAAAATATACCTACGCATTAAAAAAGCAATCGAATTATAATTAAAAAAAAAGAGAATATTTATATATATTTTCCCTATACCAAAAATGGTCACCCTTAATATATTTTCCCTATACCAAAAATGGTCACCCTTAATATATTTATTAATAGATACATTTACTTTCTATAGGAATGAGTCTTTTCAACCCTTTTTTACAACAATTTTCATTTAGTTATCCCAGATGTAATAATTTGTATTTTTATATATATATGGATTATATTTATATGCTATGCATACCATACGATAATTAAAAAGCAAAATGAAAATGTAACGTTCAAATGAAATATATTTTTGTTAGCTTTTATTATTTTTGAATGTTTTAGCTTGCAAATAGAAAGTTTTAAAATCAATATTTTATTATTATAATTATTACAAACGCCAGTTTTTGTTATATATATATATATTTTTTTTTTTTAATAACGCAAAATAATTATTCATTTTAATAATTTATGAATTGAAATATCATATATTATTCTCATAGATTTTTAAATGTGTTTTTTTTTTATTGCTTTTGTATTAAATTTTCTAAACCAAAATTGTTTAAAACAAAACATACTCAAATGTAGTCGGTTTTTAAATAAATAAATAAATGTATATGGTTAAAAATTTGAAATAAATTTTTGATATCATATTATTCACATTGATTTTTATTTGAATTTTCTTATTGCTTTTGCATAAAATTCCCAAAGCAAAATTATTCAAATCAAAGATATTTAAGCAAATAATCAAATATGGTATATATAAATATTGATTTAAACTTTGGATGTGTTTTTTTGTTTAACTTGAAGAGATCTCAAAGTTCACATCGCAAATTCGTATCAAAATGCTACTTTTGATGATTACAAATAATTAAATAAAATATTTTGAAAAAATGTAAAATTGTAAGAATTAAATATTGGTAAATTATAGTCTTCGAATTTTTCCTTTTTAGTTTCTATCTGTATTAGATGTAATAAACTTTGGTTTTATGGTGCACCGAAATGTTTAGAAGTTTTTCCTTTCTTTTTTTTTTTACAAAAAATAGGGAGAGTCAAACGTTGATTTGATTTATGTATGTTTTTATTTAATTTTTGTATACGAAAAAATATTATGACTAATTTACATAATAATTATTAACTTATATGATAGTTTATACCACTTCAAATTTTTGTTGGAGGCTAATGAAGAATTTCGACTATATAATATTGAACCCATTATAATTACAAAACTATTTATTAAGCAATATTCAGAAAAATAATAACGTAATGTCCAAAGTAAGGAGACCTAAGCTAAATGGCAAAAATATTTAAAGTATTTATATTTTGAAAATGGGTAATAATATTAATGTCGAAATGTAAGCCGTATAAGCGTAATGTAATACATTATAAAATAATACAAGTACACCTTAACCTAGACTTTTACTAACATAACATTTTCATAACAATTTTGAAGTAATTGTGATTAATATTTAAAAAAAAAATGCATTGCGTAGGTAACATTATTGAAAACACGCCCTCCTCTCGAGTTGACATCTGATTTATTTTCTTTTTTCAAAAGATTATTATTCACTTACAAGCAAAATATTATTTAGAATATTCACTAAATCATTTTAATAATTTTGTTAAATAGTGTTCAAGAAACCGATGGCTCTTATTTTGAAAGTTTCACGGCATTGGCGTGGAAAAGAGAAAATCGTAGAATGTCAGCTGTACGTATTGCTGAAACACGTGCAGAAACAGTACCAGAAAATGAGCGTGATCGTCAGACTGAGGAAGAAATGGAACGTCCTGAACACAGGGAACAACTATATGTTGACGTTTTATATACAATAGCGAATGCTGTTGGTGCACCCGCACCAGGTGGACAAGTAATACAAATTATTTATGATTTAAAATAAATATTCCGTAATAATTAATCATTTACAGTTTGCCCATTACAAGGAAGAAATGTATTTACAAGCACAACGAGCTTTCAATGTTTCACCTGATCGTCATTATCGTTTGTTACATGCAGCTGCCGAAGAAAAGCCAAAAATCATTGTGCTAACCGTGCTCGTACAAGAAGCTGATGGTCTTGAGGCAAAAGATGCAAATGGTAAATAGCATTTATAATTTATTTTTTTCTACAGACAGATTAATTAGATATTTCTTAGTGCTTAAAATTAATTTAGAAACGCTATAAAAAAGTGTAGCCCGTAGCTCTTTCAGTTTAATAATTTGTGGAAATTTTGTCGTACGTTTTATATTAAATATTTTTCTGCATGGTAAGATTACAAACGGAAAATTCATTCATTTGAATTTATAATATATAACTTAACAATAGTGGCATTGTTATTAAAAATGGAAAACTAAAAGTTGTATTTAATTTAAAAGCAAACTTTTGCTTCACTATATTTACGCTATACCAACAAATTTAATTTTCAGTATAATAATATTTACTTTATAGAAAGCGTGAGAATTCTAGAAAAATTAGTATACAATATTATACTTAGGTTTTTGTGAATGAAATACCTAAGCATGCACTTCAATCAGAAATACCTGTAACTAAATGAAAATATTATGAAATTGAAAAAATTAAAGTAATTTAAATCAATGTTCTCAATTAATTGAGCGAACGAGAAAAAATTATTACTCCTGTTTATTTTTCAGGTATTTATAACAAGAAACATTTAATTAATTAGAAAATATTTTTATTAATATTCATGACAATATCAGATAATTTATATCGGCATCTGTTGTTTGTAGCTATAACAACTTACTTAAACAGAATATTTCGCAACCCCTCACAATTGATATTTTCCATTAGTTTCAATGAAAATCTGAATTTCTAATTATTTATTCAGAAGAAAACTGGCTCTGTTCGAAAAGAGCCTCTGAAAACATTCTATGCTTTACTTTGTTTGGATTTTCTGTTGAAAATATTCGATTATTGTGTTTTATCACAAGCCTAATATATATCAAATATATATATTATATTTTTTTCAGATATAATAAATATTACCTGAAATAATATTGCGCTTCCAGGTTCATATAAATGCCAAAATGTCTGTAGAAATATTTAATTTTTCAAACAAAATCCACGCGTAATCAAAAATATCCCAACATTTTAATGAAACCAAACAATCTTTCACATTAAAAATATTTGACTAAACTTTGCTTCAATTTTTTTATTATAATTTTTTTTTTATACATCAAATCAAAATATAATTAAAATGTTTATTTCAAACATTCAGTAATAATTATATACTTACCCTCCAATTCCACTCAGAATGTGAGGCACTGAACATTTTACCATTCAATATGCTATTTCGTAATTACATTTTCCTATTTTATAATTATTATAATTCATTTCATGAGGATTTTCTTCTCTTTCTGTGTAATCCACTGTCTGTTTGTATATATTTTCATCTAAGCAAGTTATACCGATTAATATATACGCTAAAAAAAAAAAAAACAAAAACAAAAACAAAGGTAGATTTGGTTGCTTGCTGTTTATATTATTATGCCATGCTGGAATGATGATCCATTCCAATAAGATTATTTTCTTGTTAAACAAACAATTTAAATTTACTTTCTCTCGGGGCATTCACATACTAAGATAAATATATACAAATTGTATATATGTAGCAATCGTAGCTTGTCTAAATTTTATGTGAGGTACATTTTGGCAGGCTTATAGAAATATCGAGGGTAATCTCACATAATTAATATTTTACTGATGATCCATTGGGTATAATATGTGATAAAAATTTAATTTATATTTTCATAATAAGCCTGAAGGTGAAGATAAATAAATATAAATTGGTAAATGTATGTGTTTCAATGATACCAGAGATATACTTATTGTTTACCAATTTTAATTTCAAATATTTATAGTATTATATTGATAATAAAACGAGTAAAGATAATTTCGTCACAACCAAAATTTATTTATTTAATTAAAACTTTGCTCTCCGTTAAAAACGTGCTTATTTTTAATTAAAACATATATTGCATACAATATAAATACACTATACACATTATATATTGATATCATAAACAATATAACATAATAAAATTAAATTATCTTATTCTTATTATAAATACTATTGAAGAACTAATAGGATATTTTGCAAACACAAAATAACCATCGATATTTGAATAATACCGAAAATAGATGCCGTAGATTAAAATGTTAGATGGAAAACTATTACCTATTATTATTAAGTATCCAATTCAACATACCTGTAACTGTAAGGCTTAACGGTTAGGCAAAGTTAGAATTATATATATGCTTGTATGTAACCGATATTCTTCCAAAATAACAAATATTTTACCGACATTTGACATTAAGATGGCTTAATAAAACCTTTTTTGCAGCGCTAACGCTGTAGTAGTATTTACTAGGGATGGCAAAAATACTTTTTATTTGTATTTGAAATATAAATTACGTTTGAAAATGGCAGGAAAATAGAAAATAAAATAAAATAAAAATTACAAATTATAATTAAAAAATTGTATTTCAATCGCAAAACATCTTTTTTTTAAAAAAAATTATAAAATTTTATAATAAATATCTCAGTATTAGCAGTTTTTCAAACAGAGGGTCGTTGTGGTCTTCAGATCATATCTACAAAAGCAGATATAAAGAGCAATAATTATTATATATATAATAATTCACTTTTCCACTTCTGTTTTAATAGAAAAGAACATTAAAGTTAGATTCAATGTTTAAATTAAAATAGCGTATAAATATTGGATTCTATTACCATAAAGAAATTTTAAAATAGTTATCGCATTATAGATATGTTTTTGTTGATTCCGAAAGCATGAAATGAATATGTCTATAGGTCTGTTCCATATAAATAGACCAACGGTGTCTTTTTTGAATTTGAATTCAGCAATGGTCATTGGTTGATCTTTTCAGGGTTGACTTGTTACTCATGTCATATTTATTATTTAGATTATGTCGTATATGCTTATAGACAACCATGCATAAAACCGTTGGTCTCTTTATATGGAATAGACTATAAAAGACAATCGGTAATACTATGGATACACTATAGAGTTAATCATTAATTAACTGATATGTGTCTACGGTAACTACGTTCTGGTTCGTTAAGAGTTAATCATGATTCGAAACTTCATTATCCCTATAATGTGTCTAGGATATAAAGGACAGATTTGAAATATAGTATTTTAATTACTCTGCCATCCCTGGTATTTACTTACATTATATATAATGTATATTCTTTTGTTATGCTATGATATGATTTATTCTTAAGCATTCTTAAATATTTTCCATTTCATTATATAGAAAAATATTCGAAACTATATATAAATATATATATATTCATATATGAACTGGAAAAACAACATTTTGTTGTTGACTGTCACTTTGTCTTCAATAACCATTTTTTGGTCGGTTAGGTACTTTTTTTTCGATCAATCAACGATACGTAATTTTTTTTTAACTCGCATAGCTCGATCTCGCTGTTCCTTACTGTACGCGTGTCGTTGATTGATCGATAAAAAAAGTAACTAACCCACCAAAAAATGGTTAGTGAAGACAAAGTGTATTTGAATTTTAAGACGGTTTGACACCTCATCATATTTCGAAATAAGTCGATGAGAAAATATATTTAATTTTAATTTCAGCAATTGCATTAATGTGTAGGGAATGTTGAAATTTATGATCTATCTAAAAATTTATCAGCTGCAGGTCAATATCAAAAAGTTTAACTAGAAATTGGGAGGTTGTTTACTCAGTTCCGTATCCAGGGGGTGGTTAGGCTGGGTTGAGCTAATAAATCCTGGAGGCCAGCCAAAAACTATTCTCTTATTAAAATTATTATTAATTTTATTATTAGTTTTAGTTCGTGTGTTTCTATATTATATTTGAATGAATTGAATTTAAAAAAATTACAGGAATAGTTCAAAAGCGAGTTTTTGAAGAGAATATAGTTTTTAAGTTTTCAAAATTAATGTCGGTTGATGTAAATAAAATCTTTCACAATTTTCCAAAGTGTGATTTGCATGCGCGTGGCTTATTTGTGTGCCATCCATAGATTACAAAACCGCAGTAGGTAGGTTGGAGCGTAGAAAGAGTAACAAAAATATAGAAGGGAGGTGTACTGCTCGCACTCATACATTTTTCAGATTTTTCGTGTGGCTGCATTTAACATTTCGGTTTCGATGTTTTCTGTATTTGTTTGACTTCAGTGGTGGTTTTAGCAATTTGTGCAAAAAACAATAACAAGTTAATTATCATCTGTGTGATAAATTTTATAATGAAAAGACTTATTTTAATAAATATAAACATTTTCATATTAAAAATATTTAGAAAACGTACTAAACAATTTTTAACATATTTATTTTAAATTCGGCGCTCATTTTCAATAATTTTTTGTTAACACTGAACTAAAATTTGACCAATTGCCAAAATTGACACCAGTTAGAGCAGTACACCTCCCTTCTATGTTTTTTACTCTTTCTACGGGTTGGAGCGAATTTTCAAATTTTTATAAACGCCGATACCATCAATCCTTGAGTTGCATTTAGTCGTCGCTACGGCACTATATTGCTTCATTTTATCGAATATAGACCATCTAAGAAGACGTCAACATTATTGGTATTGTGTATATGTGAGTATTTATTTCGTTGTGTTGTCAGCTGCATTCTGAATG
>JAABKK020041356.1:0-13219 GCA_011634745.2 Catotricha subobsoleta | reverse complement strand
TAAAAAAAAAAAAAATACCCTATCTAAATTTTTCAAATGTACCCCTCCCTGAAATCAGAAGCGTGTGCACCTATGCTAACACCTCATGTAACACCTTGTCTTAACTAACCATTTTTTTTTCGGTTAGTTACTTTTTTCGATCAATCAACGATACGTAAATTTTTAACTCGCATAGCACGATCTGTGCGTGCTCAATTCAATGTAGGCACGTCATTGATTGATTGAAAAAAGTAAATAACCGAGAACAAAATGGTTAGTTAAGACAAGGTGTAAGCCAGAGACTAAAATTAGACGTAGTTGCGCCAAAAACGGATAGTTGCAAAATCAAATGGGTAGTGGGCAAAACGCATTTGGGTAAAACCGATTTTATCAAATGTAAATGATTTTCTTCTTTTCCATTATAAGTTAATGGTACTGATAGGCGATCAACATTCTCTCTTTTAGTTAAAGATGAAACCACGGCAGTTTTGGTTTTACGAACCGCGAAGTGCTTCAGCTATCTGCTATGGATGGCGACAGCGTTGAATCGATGAATGAGTGATTGAGTGAATTGTGGTGAACCACTTAGAGAAAAGAAATGCACTAATTGGAAAATTTCGTTACATTAAAATTGGTGGACCGGTTTGGACCGGTCCATTTTTAAAATAGAAAAGTCGGAAAATGAAAATTTGCATGTGCACTATACATTTTAAACATTTCCCAACGTTTTTCGTTTTTGCTGTACTGTTACTGTACTAAGTACTTGATATACTATATTTATGCAGCGACAGCTAAATCCAAATCTATTTTACGGAAATTGACTTGATTTAATTTTTCAAAAAGAAATTATCCATAACTAATTCTGGTTTTAAACTTTTCAATAAGAATACACAAACTCTATGCCAATTTTAAATGTCATATAAATGTAAAATTTTACCAGTTCATTTTATATAGAAGTAAGCCAGGTCACTTTTATAGAAAAGTAGATGTTCTTATTTGATTTGTAGTTCCTTCTCGTCTTCGTTTTTATAAAAATGCTAAATAAATACATTTTTATTATAAACACTATAAGATATTTATTTGATTTAATTACTCTTTTACGCAACTATTATTGACAGCCGATTTTATGACAGTATCAATTCATTAAATCTCTACAAAAAAAAAATTAGATGGTTTTGTTTACCGGACACATATTTTTTTTAATTTTAGAATTAATTTGTTTATACAAAAACATAAAATATATTACGCCGATAATAAATATTAATATCTCACCCTTTCTAACAAAAAAACAATTTTACTTCTTTTTTTATTATTAAAAATATATTAATTGTTGTAACACTTGATTAAACACCAATTAAATTGCATTTAGATTGAATTGTGTAGGTATAAATAACAAAACTTAGCACAATGTGGTTTACTATTTAATGTTTATGTTTGTGTGTGTATCGAACATAGAAGAAAAAAAAGCTAGAAGAATATAAACAAAAAGACGAATGGATGCGTAGTTGGATTAGTGTAAATACAAAAAATCAATAGAGCTGAAGTTATTATTTTTACTTTTAGTTTCTAATTATCGCAGAAATTAAGGTTCGAATATGAACTTTGATTTTCTATATATATATTTTTGTATGCTTCTGTTTTCTTAAATTATAATTGCATATTCGATATTCGAGAATTAAATTGAACTTTATCATTTACAAATCACACCAATAATCCCAGTATAGATATTTGAATGGTTTTTAGAACGCCATTGCAAACAAACTGTTCTTGCTGTTCAACAAGTGTTTGATTTCCATTATACAACAAACAAACAAAAAGTAAATAAATATTATACACGGATATTATATAACATGGATACGTCATGTAGTACAAAGACAATGGCACAACTATTTTGACCATATGACATATAAATTCGATTATCTTTGCCAACTTAACAATAAAAATAACTGAAATGAATAGCATAGATTACACCGAAATAGTTATTGATTTATGATTTTAGATTATTGGCTGAACTGCTAAAAAAAGAGGAAAGAAAGAAGTAATTCTTAATTGTAGTCCAGCAATTATAATGATAAATCATTGCGCTACTATCTTATTTATAGATAAATGTACCCAAATATCCGACCGAGTAAACTAAGCTTAATCTTTATTATTTATTGTTTTAAATTATTTATTGGTAAAATTTGTTGAATTTATCAATCTACATAATAGGGAAAAAAGTTATGCCATTCTTTAATCATTTTTATATTGGCTATACTATGCCTATATTCCCATTGCATAAATCCGTGATGTTAGTGATGTTCTTTTGGCAAGTGAGATGCTGAGCCAACTGAGATTTTTTTACTTTTCTCGTGTTAATTAATAATTAAGAAATCTCATTTGGCTCAATATCTCACTTACCAAAAGAACATCACTGTTATATATCGTACTGAAATTCGTATGCATCTTAACTTGAACAAAAAAAAATCTCAGTTTAATTGATTACTTAAGTAATGCAATAGATGGCATTAATGATTTATAAAAGAATTTAAATATGAAATATTTAATTTGCATACGGTTTTCGATTAGTTTATGCTTATAAAAAAATGTGTACCATAAATAAAATGATATTGCATTAAAATCCGTTTGAGAATATTTTTTTATTACTGCAATAAAAATGTATTATAATTACCCAAGTAAATAAAACATGTAAACTGTGTATGTGGTTATTACCACATACATTTTCTATCCAAATGAAAATTAATAGCTTTATATTCACTACATAAATATTTTACGTGTAACATTATATTACAAACATAAACATAAAATAATAAAATATCCAATAATATTAATAATTATTATTATTATTAATATAATAATAAAAAAAATTTAAAATATTTTTGTTTTTTTCACAAAAATATGGTATAAGTACTTTCAAATTGCTGTACTCCGTATATTTTTTTTTTTTAATTTTGATCTCTCAACTTAATCTCTATTTATTTTTTTTAAAATTTAATACAAAATTTATTTTCAATATTTAATTATATGTAATTATGCATGATTACAAAAAAAAAACACCAAAAACATTTATTTATAATATCCAATACATTTGCTTTACTTTAATTAAGCTTTCATAATTTTTGCGAAGTTCTTCGCTAATTTGAACCAACATTTAAAATATATACCTTCATCGATTGCAAAAAAAATAAATAAATAAAATATTTTAGCTTGCGATTGTCATATATTTATAGAAATAAATTTTATAAAACATTTCTTTCTTTTTTTACTTCACATAAAGGTTTTTATTTCATTCATTTTCTTTTAATAATTTCAAAAATTTCACATAAATTTAAAAATGTTTCTAATAATAATGTCAGATGCTGAAATTTTTCTTATAATTGTATCTCAGAAAATGTACTTAATAGGATAAACAAAATACTTAAATGAATAAATTGAATTGAATTGAAAATATAAATAAATAATAAGTCCACTCCACGTCTGGGAGTAACGAAATTGAAATTAGCTGCAATTTAGCAAATAATTTTGGTAAAAATTATGAATTGAGTAATGACCTTTTATATAATATTAAACAGAATGAATAAAAAATCTTTATGGTAATATTAATATTCAGGTTTTGGGTCTAACTTCGTAGGAAATAAATAAAATCTAACGTATTTAACGATCCTATGTTAATCAAAAATTAAATATTTATTTAAAATTGATTTTAAATTTCCTTAAAACATTTTACCGTTCAATAATTCGCATTTACCACCGCGAAAACGTTTCCTTGCAAATTAAAATGTTATTAAAGTGCTGAAAAATAATATGAAACTAATAAAGTAATAATACAATTAATTAATGCTTCTAATTAATAACAATAATACAGACAATATAAATGATCATTAATTGTGATATAAATTAATCTATTATTCTATTGCTTGTCTTTTATTATTATTATTATTATAACGTACTGAGGTCAACATAGATGTTGTTGCGTTTTTATTTAATTTTAACTGTGTTGTTCTATCAGATTAAACTATTAATTTAAATTTATTGAAATCCAAATGACCAGCCAAAGCATTAAAAAAAAGGATATAATAAAATTATATGAGAAGATTAGATTCAGTTAATAAAAAACTTGATATTTGCATAACATTTAAAAAAAAATCCGTACCGAACTCTAAAATTAACAATATTATTACAGATGCAATTAGCGTTCACTTCTAAGAAAGTAATAAATCAAGATAATGTTTTTGTTTTTTTTCTCAACTGGTTTGAATGTAATATTTATTTTATTTTCAATTAATTGAGGCAGATTTATCTATGGATAATTATGAGGTAATCTAAACCTTCTTTTTTTTTAATACAACAAACAATTGACGTATATATATTGCAATAAAGATGCACATAAGATAGAAAATTGATGATTTACTTATTCACTCAATGTGCAATTCTGCATAATCATAAATTTTTTTAAATATACAACAAAATTAATTATTAACATAGTCATGAAACAATTTTTTTTTATTGCTTCAAAAGTAAGTAGTACTTAGTTGGACGTTAAAAACGGCAAATATTTATGCTCGATTCATGTTAACGAAACAAATATGTGTATACGCAGATTATCTTTTTATAAACTATAATTACAAAATGTATATGCTTGATTTTTTAAAGAATACTCCGTGAATGACAATAAACTCTTTTTAGAGATAAATTTGGTGAAGTGCAAAAAAAAGAAATACTTTCGCATTCCATTTTATTGTGTAGTTTACCAATTTTGATCTATTTAAATAATATTAGCAATTCAAACAAACCTGTCATCATTTCAGCTATACTTGTTGGTTGTGCTGGCAATGGAGGCATATTTGGCAAATTTTTAATATCCTTAACTGGTATTAATGCTCGTGATAAACCAGCTGATTTATATCGAACAAATTCTTTTCTTAAATCACTAAATTTGCAATAGTAATTAGGTAGTTCTATATCTTTGGCACATGATTCCGGATGTAAACATTGTCGAAGTGGTAATTGACCATCGGTGATTATACGAAATGTTGGACTATCTGGATCAATGGTGAGAGAGCGTACGTATTGATCAAACTAGAAAAAGAGAAAGAAAATATTATTATTTTAAACAGTTAATAAAATTTGCAGTAAAATATTTAAATAAAAATATTTAATATTCGATAAATCTACGAATACAATCAATTACAGATGTATATCTCGCAGTTGATTACAATGCGGATCAAAGTAATTTTCCCTTCCATATTTCAATATATTTATAATTATCACGAATCACGAATTTAAAATGATGCTCAATATGAACATATAACATACATATCATTTATTTATAAATATATGCAATCAAATGTTGTGTTTGCTAATCTACACAAAATTAGATATAATAAATAGCACATTGCGAGGTGAGTTGCTAACTATATGTATTCTATTCTCTATTGCTGTATGATTTTTTATTTATTTATTAATTATTATTATTTTTTTCATTTCAACTTCTTAAATATCATAATAATTTATGCTCATAACTTATAAGAGCTAAATAATAAAATTAAAATAATTTGAATGCAATATAAACATTTGAAAACAAGCTACGTAAGCCAGAGATACGTTCACGCACACATACACAATTATCGAAAATATAATTGTAAAATGAAAATAAAAACATTATCATTAAATTTAAAAAAATCATATGTTTTAATTATAATTATAAATAGCATAGCAATTTATGATAATTAGAAAAATAATTCTTATGTTCTTATGTATCTAAAAATTTAACAACATTTGCTGGATTACATGTACATTGTGCAAGCTACTTGTGCATATAAATACACCTATTTAATGTAACATTCAAATGTTCATCATATTTTTGCATCATATTTACGATCAAATTTAATGCACAGCACAATAAAATATTTTTATATAAAATAAAAATGCTTGTTTTCTTTCATTTATTATCATTGTTTTTCCTGTAAAATAATATAATAATAATAATAATAAAAAAAAAAAAAACATTAAAAATTAAACAATTTGATGACATGACACGTCTTTTTTTTATATTCTTAGCATGCACGCAATAATTTCAGTGTTTTTATATTTTATGATAATAAAATTTATAATAAAAATGTAAGTATTTTATATTATACATTTATTTATATACGAAATTTACAAATATATATCTCAGAAATGACTTATCTACATACATAAAATTATAAAGTCAAAAATTTCAACTTTTTTTGAAAGAATAAAAAGAAAAAAAAAACTGAACAAAAATAAAAAAAAGGCCTTGTTAAAAACATTTTATTT
Source organism: Catotricha subobsoleta (assembly GCA_011634745.2). Taxonomy (NCBI): domain Eukaryota; kingdom Metazoa; phylum Arthropoda; class Insecta; order Diptera; family Cecidomyiidae; genus Catotricha; species Catotricha subobsoleta. The sequence continues at coordinate 6,940 of JAABKK020041356.1, read as the reverse complement.
GCGGTTTTAAGTTTGCACGGACATTTTAAATTATGAAAAACGTTGATGTCTAAGCAAAACATTTCAATGGATGATTAAAAAACTTTTTTTTTGACAGAGATTCATTGGAAACGTTTTATTCGAAATAAAATTTCTATGATATCCTTTTAGAAATATGGAAATGAATGAAATATGTATTTTGAATAAATTTCGTGAATCGTCACCAATTTTTGTTTGCATTCAAAAATTAATTATAAATTAAATTAACGGTTAATTATGTGAAGCATCTTTCCTAGGTAGATATCTACTTATTTTCAGTGGATATACATAGCCAATTACTGATAAATAATGAAAATAAAATAAATAATCAATCATTTCTGAAAGAGATTTAACAACAAGGTAACTAATTTACATCAAATCTAAACTTAGTCTAAATGACAATACTTTTTCCATCTCTAAATCAAGTAAAAAAAAAAGGTTGGTTTGGTTGTTGACAAGCATGTACTTAAAACTGGAATTTCGAGTATGGTTTTATTTTTTTTATTATTATTATTATTATTATTATTATTATTATTTTTTTTTTTTTAATAATAATATAGTTTTGAAGTTTCCATTGTATGCATTCATATCGTTTGTATATGGTAATTCATTTGTACTTTATTACAAAATGTAAGAAAAAAAAAACAGCAAACTTTTTTTGTGGCATTGATTTCAAAGTAAATATTCGATAAAAAAAAATTAAAAAGTAGTGAAAAAAATCGCACGATAAAAAATAAGATGAATACATATAATTTGAAGAAAGTACTTTCACAGCTAAACCTTCCGAATAAAAGGAATCATTCGAATATTTCTATATTATACCTAATTATACATAATTATGTTCTATAAAATATTATATTTGGATTACAAGTAACGTTAGACATCCAGGTATGTATAACCTCGCAGCATCGTTACGCATCGCTGATTGTTTCGTTCTCGCTCTTGATTATCATTTCGAAAGCGAAAGAAAACAAAAAAAAAAAAAACAAAAAAAGACTGTTGAATTCTATAAAATTGCACGTACCTTACATTACCGTAATTCGTTTAAAAATTTAATTGCTATTTATGATTGAATACCGAAAAAAATAAGAAAAAAAAAACAGCAAAATAAAATTAAATAATATATAGTCAAGATATACGTACCGCAACTACAAATCAGCTCACGTAAAATTCAAATCTAAGTTTAATATACTTACATCTTTTTGGATTCATTCAATACGTTCTACAATGCAATAAATAGTCAAACATAAATAAATGGGCAAAAATAAAATTGCTATTTTTTTCCATTTTTTTTTTTTTTTTTTTTATTATATGAGTAGTAACTTTAGGTCTATGATTATAAACAACATTAACGAGAAACAAAATAAAAAAAAAATGTAAATAATAATAATAAGAAAAATAAAGCAAAAATAAATATTTATTTGATTTTGTTATGCGTATAGAGTTTGTACATTTTGTTACTATATGGTGTGCAATACCCATCAATAAGTACACCAAACAAACTTAATAAATAATATATATTTTTCTTCGCGCTTGAACAAATTCTTGATATTGGCAAAGATGATATTTCTGTTTAGGTTTATTAACAAAGTTGTAATCAACGAAATATACACAAAAACTAACAAATAATAGTAATAAATAATTTTAAGCGTACTGCCGGTATTGATGGTCTAATAGTTACAATAATAGGTCTCGAAATGATAAGGTCCAATGTTCAACAATTTATATATATATTTTTTTATATTTATTTATTAAATTAAATATCCACCTAACCAATTTTCTAGTTAAATTTTTAAGTAAGCTACCTATAGTAGTATTACCTATATATCAAGTAAAAACAATAACAAATAGTACCTACCTATATTTTTTTTTTTTTATTAAATAAAATTTTGAAATAATGGTTTAAAATCAATATGGTAACGCAATTGAAATTTAATTAAATTAAAAAAAAGAACTATGATTTATAAAATATGTACTCTTGCAACTAGATAATTATTAACATATTTATTGTAAGGTCAGTCAGTCATTATTTATTGTGTTTTGCTCTGATTTCCAGTTGATAGCATCTTTTTTTTTTTTTAAAAAAGTTTTATGCCAAATATCGACTAAATTTAATCAGAACTATTATAATTATTATTTTCTTTTTTGAACTTTCACAAATTCAATGTTTATTTTTTGAAATAAATTAAACGAATTACATTCTGTCGTGGTAGTTTTTTTTTTTTAAATTTCTTTCGCCAATCATATCATCAATGATATGATTTTAAATTCTTTTTTGATTCTCGGATATAAAATATGCATTATGCAATTATGTATGCATAAAAAATTTCAAAAATTGCTGCTGTAACATTATAAGCAGACATCCTAAGTGAAAATTTAACGAACTTTCGTACGTTTGTATTTTTTTATAATGAAGTTTTTGAAATTTACGAAGTTACGAAAAAAAAAAATAGGACAATAAGGGTATTGTCACAGAATGTAATTCGTTTAATCCATTTCAAACAGACAAATACAATACTATTGTGTTTTACATTCGTAACATGATAGAGAGTGCAGTGCGCCAATGAAATAACATCTATTTCATATAGAAATCATGATATTTTAAAGCAGAAAAAAAAACAATCAGATAAGTAATAATCTCTTTATAATTTTCAAATCGATCAATTCACCTCTAAAATGCTCAATTTTATGAAATTTAGAAAAATGGTTGCTTTATATAAATTATTAAATTAAATCGTTTTCTAATTTACCGCTAATTAATAATGATTCACGGTTTCTTCGGTATAAAAAAAAAGTAAAATTATTAATATAAAGTCGTTTTGGAAATTCCAAATATTAAAAATAGACGCATGTTCTTAATCTTTATTAAATAAATTAAAATTGTGAATGCCAGTTTATATTACATGCGATGTTTCCAATCATTCATTGCAACGCGGTTAAATTACAGAATTTTATAATATTTCACGTTATTAAAACGACCCAAAAATTAATTATTTTTTATTGATTTTTACCTAGAAAACCCTACTCATTTAAACATTTATTAATAGACGGTGCCTTTTGATTTTCTTTACTTACTTTATTAGATCGATTGAAAATTTATGAATCAACCATCAAAATAATATAAAATCATTATATTACCACAACCACGTTTTAGTAAATTATCAAAATTTATAGCTGGAATTTTTCGAAAACATAATATATCTATTAAAGTAATGTTTTTTTTTTTATTCACGTAGGATAAATATCTGATTTTGCTTTGACCAGTAATCAGTTTGAAATGAAATGAAAATTATAAAACAGCGAACGCTATTATTTATAATTATTAGTAAGTACTAAATTTACAATTACAATAAATTATAAAAAGCACAATACAAAATAAAATACATTTTGTTAGTACTTTTTTTTTTGTAGAAAATGTGTACGTTTGGTATTTTATAAAAAGAAGAAAACAAAAGATATGATTTTATTACAAAATAAAATATTTGATTTATTTGTAAATTTAATTTTTAATTTTAGAAATTGTGATATCCAGTTATGATTACAAGATTAAATTTGACCGCCCTAAGGAATTTAGTTGTGCCTTAAGCCTTCCGAGAATGAAAAGAAGATCAGCGAGAGTAGTTTATTTTTATTTACCCTTGAAGCTATAAATAGATATTTGTGTTGACCTTATTTTGTCTATGCTTTCACCCTTTCAAAAAAGTTCAATCAAATTCAAAGTCAAATTTGCAACTATATCCAAGCGTATTTTATTAAAATTTTCTACCAATTCAGTAGTTCAAATTGCCCTTTAAAATTAAAAAAAAAATAATTAATAATTATTGAGTGACCTACACTCCGTTATAATAAAATACTGAATATCAAAAGTTGTTTCATCACTTTTATTTTGAAGATTTACGCCGTTTATATATGCGAGGGCAGTTTTCTCGCTTGTCACACTAAAACATTGAATAAATAAATTGATAAAATGTTAGAGAATATAAAAATGACATTGACCTTTTTTTGATTTACGACAGTGGCGCACTGACTATTGTTTCTGCATACCAACAAGAAAAACAAAACTAAATTAGATTTTTAATACTGGACAAAACTTTTAATTATAAACATTATACAATATACATGCTAGTCGGAGGTTTTATCTTTCAGCCAGTCCAACCCTGATCTACGATATTTTTTTGAGCTTTTGTTGCATATTTTATTATAATACTGGCATTGAGTCTCTCGTTTTCATGCATCATGAAATATAAGGAATATAAAAACTTGAAAATTTATATTCTAGAGTTTATAGTTTGTGTAAACATTTAGAAAATGGATATAAATTAAATTAAAATAACGGCTTTTTACTATTTATCCATGGAACATCATATTAAATTAACACTACTAAGTTCTAAATTCGTCAAAAGAAAACAAAAAAATATTTCATAATTCACAAAAAGTATTCATTCTGCAGAATTTTAGTACATTTTTTTAATACCATGGTTACGTGCAATGTAAGAATTCTTGTGTACCTATAATTAAAATATATTTTTTTTTTTACCGCAATAAAATATTGTTGCTCAGCCTCAGGATATTTCGTTTATTACATAAACAGTATTAAAAAGATTATAAATGGTTTGTGTAAGGTTGTTCTTTTAATACACTGAAAAGTTGCTACGTATATAAATAAAATGGTAAAGAAATTCTCAACCTTGCATCGGAAATATTTGGCGGCTTTTACACCCACGTAGTCAAAAATATATGATAATGTGGTAAAATAAAAATTAATTGAATATTGTGACCTTAACAATATAAATAAAATTCAATAAAATTATGGTCATCGTGAATACTCATTGATTTTAAACTATATATAAAGATCATTTGTTAAATTCGGTGAAGGCACAAGTTATAAAATTAGTGATAGTCCCACAGAAATTATTTACTTTATTTATTAAGCGCTTACAAATACTTCGCAATACAATTATACATTTTCTCTATCGTTCAAAATCATGAATGTGAATAATTGACCGCATAAAAATCAGATTATGTTCATTGTTTTGATTCTAAATTTCATCATGACCATAAATAATATTTTTGACCGTCTCACACACCGGAAATAAATTAAAAAAAAAAAAAAATAGAAGAAACATACAAAATTCATAATTATAATGGAACTCATCAATGTATCCATTCCCATACTTTCTTTATGTTCAAGTTCATCTACAACTTATTTATTTTTTTTTGTTTTTTTCTTTTTACAATTACCTACATATTACGTGGTTCACAATAATAAGTAAAGAGCAGAGGTTTTATGTATTAAAAGTATTCAGTTTATGTATTTACTAACAACTGCAAGTGTTTACTTCGTAGAAATTTACATATTATTCATATTTTATAATGCGTTGATATTCACCATCTTAACAAATTTGTGTATATTCACCATCTTACACATTGACGGATTTCTATATCATATATAAGATGATCGCATAAGTGTTCGTGTGTATTTTCTATATACTGATGAGGAAATAAATAAGCAACAAGAATGGTACAAAAAAAAAGAGGAAAGAGGAAAAATATGGAAGAACCATCATCAAGACTTCAAGAATATAAGAAGAAACAGAAGAATATTTATAATATGAAAATATTCAATATACGATGTGAGTATAAGCGCAAGGTCCTTGGCCGGTCAGCAACATCATACCTTTCTGTAATAAACATGTTTATTTGTATGCATGCATGCATCTTGATTACGAATTTATGAATGGGTAGGTCTCAAATAGTTGTTTATTTTATCTCTATTAAACGTAATGATTGTCTTGATTTTAAATTTAAGTGTTTTATAGAAAATTTTATTGCTAATAGAAATACTAAAATAGTCATTTATATATGTAGGTCGGTGATACAAATACAATTTAAACTTTTATGCACCTCGCAACCTCAGCATATTTAAGAAATTCGCTATATGTTCTTTTTGTACCTATCTAATAGCAATAGCTTAGGAACTTTCGTTAAAACCATAAAGGTTAGAAAGAAAAAAAAAATTTCGATTAATCAAATTTTATATAATTACAACTTTTAATTATTAAATTCAGAATTATTTGCTATGTTTGTTTATACTTAGTACTCCTTAATTATATATAGAAAAGAAAAACAAACTACAAAAAAAAAAACGTTTGATGATCATATAAAACTGAGCATTAAAAATTAAAGTAATACGTGTTCCTGTGTGTATTTTTTTAGTTGATAAATCATTTAAATTTTATCTGTTTTATTTTATTTTTTTATTTTTTGTTGAAACAAAATAGTGGTTGACCTAAAAAACAAAAACATAAATACTTTTAAACTTTATTTACATGAAAATGTTTTAATTTAAAAAAATATTAAGTACTTGATAAATGAAAAAAATTTGCATGACATTTATGATAAGTGTTAAATATGAAAATATAGAGCAAGTAATATACTCAAAGTTAATTAATTTAATATTTAATAATTTTATGTTGTTTGCATGAAAATAATAAAAAAAAAATAAAAAAATGGTTTAAATGTGTATATAAAAATTCTAAAAATAATATTCAAAAATTTATGGGTTTATAAGAATTGGATTATGCCATTTTCGGTATTTTCTACATGGAGCGAAATGGTTTAGTTTAACCCACTCTGCCAGGGTAATTAATCTTTATCATTAACGTATCTAATGTAGAGATTTGCATCAGTACTCTGGATTTTTTGATTAAAAAATGGTCGGTAAGTGAAATATCTAATAGAATTATGGGACTAAATTATGGACATATTTAAGGTTTTTTTCTTTACATAACGAAAACATTGCATAGACCCATTATGCAAAAAAAAAATGGTGAAATATATTCATATCAATTCAATTCAATTCTTTATTCATTAATTTTTTTTTTGTTTTAACATGAGATTTTTATGAGATACAATTATTGTA
>JAABKK020041345.1:0-11766 GCA_011634745.2 Catotricha subobsoleta | reverse complement strand
AATTTGATATAAAAAAATTAACAAAAGAAATTAAACAAAACAAACAATAATTTTAACAAAATTTGCAGAAAATGTTTACATTTAATTTAAGATTTATTTTCGTAGTTTCAGCTAACTAATTTATTTTCGGTGATTGCAAAAACTATATATGGTATAATATACAAACACTATAATATATAATAAATAATATCATTAAGTTCACAATAGTTTATTTAAAAATTCGCCTCTGGCGCATAATCACAAATTTTTATTTCTTATAATTTTTATGATAAAATTGATAATCTTTCACTATATTTATGAACTGTATTTAATTTTTTTGCTTTTGTAACGTCTTTACTAAGTAGATATTCAAATATAAAAAATCGATGCATTTAATATTTTACATTTTCAATTCATCTTGTCTAGAAACAGATAAGCACCATATAAATTTATAGTAAATCAAACGTACCGTATAATTAAAACAACTTCTTAAAGGAAAACACATATGGTGTTCTTATTTTTTTATTCATGTTATTGTTTATTTTTCTTGTTGTTTTTGTTGTTGTAATATTAACAGTTGCCTTTGTAATTCTCTCTGTTGCACAAGTAAATCATCAATTTGTGCTCGATACATATCTTTAACATCTTGTAAATCTAAATTTAATTCTTGCGTTTCCTCCACTTTTTCCCCATACATTTGTAAAATAGCATCGTATTGTTGCTGTAATTCCGTAAATTGGCTGGTAATGGTTTCATGTGTTGTTAGTTTTTCTTTGATCTAAAAAGATATTTAAGATATGATTACAATATTTTTTTTAACTTTTAATTGTCGGAAGTAATATTGGAAAAAGAGAAACTTACATTATCTAGTTGCTCTGTGAGTGTTGATACCTCAGACATTAAAAAGTTTCGTTCAGCATGTAATCGTGATAGTTCCCATTGTAACTGATGATTTTCGCCATCACGCTGTTTCAGACTAGATTGAAGTGTTTCAATCATTGTCGATCCGCCAACAGTAAAACTATTAGAACCATACAATGATGCTGTGCCACCCAAAGATGGACGTCCATGATTTGACATGCAATCTATGTCATCCTAAAAGTGTTTAATACGTTTTTTTCTTAGTTTATTATAAATTATAAGTAGATTTGAGATTTTACTTCAAAAGTCATTAAATTAAAACAAATTTTAAATAATAAAAACAATTTTTCTGATGCGAAGTAATTACATATGTTAATACATAACTTTGAATTACTTGCTTCAAAAAAATGATTTTTTTATTTTGTTAAAAGTTCTATATAAATATTGGGAAATAAGATTTTATATCATAATCCCATTCTAATTTTATATGTTTATTAGTTAAGTAAATTTTAAACTTACTAATGGCCAAGCATTGCTAGCAAATGAATCTGCTGCTGACATTCGACCTAAACTAATAGTAGGTGAAGAGCTATTATCCGAACGATTAACATCTCGTATTTTATCATCATTTTGTCTACCATCATCTAAGTTTATACTACATTCAGTAGACTTTTGCCTACTGAGGCACTTAAGCTTTTCTTCTAGCCCCTCGTCAGAGAAATGTGGTTTTAATTCCAACATATGTCTACCAGCTTGGTCATTTAATTGTGCTTGAAGTTCAAAGATTTGTTTCTTTAATCCTTCGATTGTTTGTTCAAATTTCTTTATATCTTCTTTATCTGCAGATCGATCTTTTCGATAATCACTTTGAATTAAATCCAATTCAACCTGTTTTTCTTGTAGTGCTGCTGCAGATTGTTCAGATCGCAGCAATTCCTTTGATAATAGCTCTTCTAAGTTGTGTATCCGTGAATTTAATTGAACAGTTTGTTCATTTGCTTTTTGTTCAATTGCTGAAATGGATTTTAATTGATTTTCTAATAATTTGATTTTCTGCAGAAAGGTATATTCTTGCTTTTCCCATGTTGTTGTTCGGGCATTTAGCGTTGATTGTAGTGCTTCACACTGACGAACAAGTGGAATAGTAGCTTCTGTTAATGCTTGAGCATGTTCTTCTGATTGTTGTTCAATTTCTTCTAATCGTTGTATAAGTTTAGAATTTTCTTGGCGTAATTTTTGCTGTTGGGTAATTTGTTCCATTGAACCAGACTTCAATTTTTCTCTTAACGTTTCTAATTCATATGTCATTTGCTGATTTTGAATGAGAATTGTTTGTTGTTCCGTTTGTAAATTAGCTAAATCGTTTGCTTTCCTAGTAAGTGAAAAATGTTCTTGTTGTTTCTCTGATAGTTCTTTTTTCGCTGCATCAAATGACGTTTGAATCGATTTTAGTTTTTGCACCGTGTCCTCTAGTTCACTTTTCGTCTGTGCTAAGTCTTTATTTAATTTTCGATTTTCTGAAGACAATTTATGAACGGCTTGAATTTGCGTTTGTTCCATTTCATCTTTTGCTGACAAAGATTTTTTTAAACGATCCGTTTCGGCAGTCAACTCTTCGATTTGTTCTGTTTGTCGTTTTATTATTCCATCTGATTCTCTTTCCTTTCCACGTAATTTTTTTATAATATTCGAATGCTGAAGAATTTGTTTAGATAATTTCTCACCTTCTGTTTTTAATTCGTCAATCATAAAGTCTTTATCTTTAACAATTCGATCAATATCATCTTTAGGTACGCTCTTGCTGAGATTTATCTGCAATGTCTTTAATTCGGCACGTAAACTATCACGTTCACGCAGCGTTTGCTGAAACTTTTTCTCTAATGCTGACATTCGTTGTGTATATTCTTCAGCAATTGAGTTCATTTCATGTGTATCTGTACGTAAATGTAAACCATCTAATTGTAATTTTAATTCAATATTTTTTTCACGTAATTCTGCATTACCCCGACCTAATTCTACCAATTTAAATTCACGAGCTTCGAGAACTTCTGATAATTCACTTATACGATGCAATAATTTTTCAATTTCTGAAGATTGAGAACAACTTTCACTTCCACTTTCACTTTGTAAAGAATATGTTGAAGCTTCTGATAATTCTCGACAATGACCTTTTCTTTTACCCCCACCACATATTACATATTGTGAATGTGTACTGGACTGACTATGGTGACCTTCGGCATTAATTCCATGGGTACCTTTTAAAGGACTTGACTTATAACCAACACCAGCTACACTATTCGTACTACTAGAATCTCCATTACCGTTAGGACCTGATATTATTTCAATATCTGACGATGTGGCCGTTTCAACTTCATCTGCAGAAGTATGGCCAGAATTTTGTTCTGAAGCACCAATTGCTGTTGAAATTTTTACAAGATCACTTTTTCCCTCTGAGCTGTTTGGAGATGCAATAGTATCTCGAACAGCTGATTCCGATGCTGATTTTGTGTCTTCAAGAAGAATTTTTTGAACATCTTCGAAACTTTGAGTTGAGTCTGACAGTTCAGTTTGTGCTTCAAAACTTTCAAGTGATCTCTCCAAATAGGATGATGATGACGAATGCTCCATTTTTTCTTCAACAGTTAGCAAATGTTCTTTAACAACTGGGAGCAATGGAGAAACTAGCGGTAAATGTAATGTTGAACGACTTGGTGCTATTGTTATAGGAAGTTTTTGTTGCGTTTGCGTTGAATGTGTATCCATAATTGTTACTGGAGCTGTACTTTCAGACACAGTATTGTATGAAATTGAATCATCTTCTTCTTCATCATCTCCTTGGACTTCTTCAATACTACTCGATGCGGTATTTTTTTTTATAGCATTACTACAAACAACATAATTTTCGTCCATTATTTCAATACTTTCCGAAATTGAAGTACAACTTGCGGATGTTAGTATTGCTGCTGTAGAAGTTGAATCTGGTGTAAACAATTCACTACTAATTGGTGTAAAATCATCTGCATAGCCAATAATTTCAATTGATTCAGATGGAGTCTGTGAATATTGCACTGTTGAACATGATGACGATAATTGTGGGCCACCTAAGATTGCATATAATCTTCTGTTAATGAATTTCGATAATATACATTTTTATGTCTAAACTTACCTATTAAAGGAGATGTAAGACTAGAAGGTGTTAATGGTGAACTCAAAAGTTCAACGGACTCCGAAGCAGATGCAGAACTTGTACGTCCAGATACGTCTGTTGTAGTTCTATACGTACCCATCACTAATGCTTTATCATCTCTTTTCATTCCTCTAAAATCGCCATCACCACTCGTTGGTGCTACTGTGACAGCTGTTTTTAAGTTATCATCATTCACATTAGAAACGTCAAAAAATGAACCAGTGAATGATCCCCAAATATTGCTTGCAGATGCAGCAGATGAAACCGTTGATAAAATTGGATTACTAATTGATGACTTCATCATTTTTGTGGATGTTTCCGGTATTGATTTATTTCGATTACGTGTATTTATGTTCGAATCACAGTTTATTGTTGTTGCTCTTGTTTCGTCATCATCTTTAATATCAAGAGCTTTATCAATTGTTTTTTGTGCTTCCTTGAGAGCTGTTTTTGCCAAACTGGCTATTCCCGTTGCATCAAACCAACTCATATTAAGTAAACGATTGATTTATTAAATAAAAATTTAAAGTTTCTCGACGATAACAATAACATTTTATATTAAAATATTATTATTTATTATGGGCGAGCATCAAATTAAATTTTGAACCTTATTTTCTTTTATCTCGCAAATAAATATTTTATCAGAATTTGTTGAATTCAATTTTTATAAACGTCAGCTGTAAATGACGTCTCGCTTTTGAACTATCTAAGTATATATATTATAAATTGTACAACAATTTTTCTTCAATATGACTTTCTTATTTATATTTGTGATTTTCATTAATAATTTATACGCCACTATAATTCAAGATCTGACAATTTTAGAAAATGGGACACACAAGACTTTTATATAAAATTAAAAAACAAATTGCAGAAACGGTCAATATTAGTACTTATGTGATAAATTGATGACGACATATAAACTTCAATTCATTGATACAATAGTTATTAAATAACCTGGACGCTTATTTTTATAACAATAAATTTCAAATTAATTCAACGTTTTCAATTATAATCGGAAAATTTCTCTGCACTATTTATTTTTTAATTATTTTAAATGCTTTATTGTACATTATAATATTTTTTGCTAACAGAAAAAATACACAAATTTTGTAAACACGTCGTATTAACACTTTTCATACGTCGATTATGAATACAAAAGTAATAAATGTACTCACATCAGAAAAGTCACATTGACAGTGATTGCTGTGGTGGACATTTCTGTATACATGTTTTATCATTTGTTGCTCTATCCCTAAATATTAAATTTAAAAATTCTACAGAATTTCTGATGAATGTTCATCATTTATATCTCAATATTTTAAAGTACTCGGAAGTTTTTGTGCATGCAACATTATTTTTAATTATTCAATAAAAATAATTACCTTACCCCAAAACCTTGCATTTCTCTCTTTCGCGTATGGGGTTCCGTAGATCATGAATAACTGAAAATGTTGTTTATGTATTTTATTAAAAAATTCCGTGTAATGTTTTGTAGCGACATTTTTTTTTAAACGTGATGTCGCGCTAGAGGGCATGACTATCGTGACAATGGGAGGGAGAGAGTTAAATACTTTGTATATAAGCAGCCCCTAATATATCACTTTTACTCAACCACCACACCACGTATATGCCATACGAAATGTATCCGCGTTACAATTATTTTTTTGTAAGTTCAAAGAAAGCGCTCTAATGTAAGAATAATTGAAGCGCGGCTTCTTTTCTACGGCATGGCATATCATATACGTGGTGAAACAAGTCAAAAAATGACAGAATAGAGCAGATCGCGTTGACAGTTAAAATGTAAAAAAAAAAAAAATTCTGGAGTTTATGTTTATACATAAATATCTCGGAATTTTGTTCCAAAAATGAAAAAGTGCTGAAGCTGACTTATAGGAAACTGGACATCAAAGAATCCATTTTTAATACTCTCGAAGTTTTTAGGTATACCGCTGAGGTCGCTGCAGTACAAAAAAAATATTTTGTAGAATTTTGCTCTACAGCCCCTTTAACAAGCTGCCTGAGAAAATCGAGAATATTAAAAATGGGTTCCTTGGGATCGATTTCCTATAAGTCGGCTTCAGCACTTTTTCATTTTTAGAACAAAAATATTAGATATTTATACATAAACATTAGACATGTTTGTTTGCCCTCCAGAAACTTTTTTTTTTATATTTTAACTTTCACCGCGATCTGCTCTATAACTTCAACGAAATAATTTTTTATCTTGTGCCGCTTTCCTTTAAAAAAAAAATTATGTCCCAAAAAAGCGGTCAAAATATCTTCAGTATTCATCGCTATATTACTATTTTTCGTAAAAGCCACGGTGTTACCCACCACAGAACCAAACATAGCAGAAGCATGATCATTTTTCAATTCATTTATCAATATTAATTTGAAGAGGGACATTTTTATTTTTATATTTTTTGCTTTCAATTGAATTTTTACAGAAGGACATTTCCACGGATTCGCTGGTAATTGGCCAGGAGGAACTTCCAGAATCTTCCAAATACACCAATTCTTCTCAGATTACCTTAATTCAGTGAATAGCAATAGCGTTCTCCCACTTTCTTTCTCAAAGATTTGCTGGTAATTGGAGAGTATGAACTTTGATAATTTTTCAAATATCCTAAATTTTCCCAAATTAACTCAATTTACAGAATTCAGATGAAATGCGGTCAGGATATGGTAGGCTTGTGTTTAAGATGCAGTCAAGATGAGCTCAGGAAGCAAGAAGAATTTCAAAAGACAAAAGTCATTTACGGTATCAGGGCTCAACCTCAGGGCTTTCAGAAGATGCCATACTTTGGGGGATAACCCCCTTCGCCTTCAAGAAAGCGGTCTCGAACAGCAAAAAAAAACAATTATGGAGAGTGCTTCCATTACCGCTGGTGACCTGAACTGACACTAGGAAGTCAACCCAAAAAACCAGAATAAAAGTACACATTTGTATCTTTCAGCAAAACAAAATTAGGCAATCTGTTCACTAATACCTTTAAAGTTGAAGTTCATAAAATCGATGTTAAAAAGCAAAAAAAAGTTTTCTTTTTTTTCATTTTTGAGGAGCAATAATCCAGACTCTAGAATAAATAATCCATAAATTATAACTTGGAATATGCGATGCCTTTCAGCTTTCCAAAGAGCCCCCGATCATCAAGTTCCATCAATGGGTTGTGGAAATATCTGTCACAAAAGGTATCCACGTTCGAGATTTAAAAAAAATACCGTGGAAATGTCCAGAATTAATAGTTAACAATTTCAGTTTGCACAGGAGAAAGCCTCAGAAGCTAGTTACATTTTAAAGGTACTGCTACATAGACTATCGCATACGACGTAAACGATCGTAACGATTAAGGCATTGCGCTTGTTACTACAATGCGAGAAGAGCTGTACCATATATCGTTACGATCTTTTACGTCGTAAACGCTGGTTACTGTAGAAAGTACCTTAAGTTAACCATCTGTAATTACTCTTAAGTTAACCAAGTCGGTATGGTTAACGTGCTGGTTAATTTAAAAGTTGACCAAAATAATCGAAAATTACATAAAACTTAACCGAAGGGGAAAAACTTAACCTGGTATGTTGGTTAAATACAATCGAAATCACTTATTGGGCGACTCAACACTCTTGCGCACAACTTCAGTGTATTTTATATTTTTGTTTTTTTTCGTCGTCATTTTTTTTTTACTTTTTTTCCTTTCATATACATTTCATGCAATAGTTCACAAATGACCGCTTAGCGCCAACACCATTGTTTGGGCTGTCCAATTATCACTTACGTTAGTTTGTCACCGCATTAAAATTATTTAGTATAGTGAGTAGTGACTAAGAAATATTATCTCATATTCTAGTTTATATCAAATTAATTAAAACTTTTACAGATAAAATGGCACCTAACTGTTCGTATATAAGTAGTAAAGCTGGTCGACATAAGGCATCATGTTTAGTAAATATTAAAAAAATAAAGAAAATGAAATTGATAATTTAGTATGATTTATGTCTTGGTTTTAGCTTCTAAATGTGATTGCAATGGTATTTGTAAGTATTGCATACTCCATATCCTCAGATGGTAAACCTAAAATTGTTTTCGAAGAGTTCAGCGTTGCTTTTCTGGCACTTTCGGCTTTTGCAGCAACGCTTGTAACATTAGTGCTATTTGCAATATGCGTTTTAACAGATTGTTACAATCAATCAGCAAAATTTCTTAAATTCGAATTTGTAGTGTGCTGTATTTTCACTATTTTATATGCGTGCGGTGTTCCGTATATTATTGTAGCAATTGTTAAGAATATAACTGGAAAAGCATTCGTTGTACATATCGTTGCTATGGTAAGCATATTATTTTAATTTCTGTTAATAAAATAATTTATTGATATTTATAAATCTTTACGTAGATTGCTGCAATTGGCGCATTATTTACATATGGATCAGATGCCTTCCATAAGTATAAGGAGTTACAGAGTACTACCAGATATAGTGGTGCACCGGGAAATGCTTAACATGACACAATAATGAGAGATTAATACTCCAACAAATACAGTACAGTAGCACTTAGATATCGGTAACGTAACCGTGTGTCAATTTTGGAACATGCGAGACTGCGTGTCGAATCGGATATTTAAGCAAAGTATTGTATATGAAAGTATTTTAATACTCTCGTACATTCCATATATTTAAGCATTTTGTTCTCATTCCAGTGTCTTAATTAATTGATATTTTGATATTGAAATTGAAATTATCTCAATAAAATTGCCATTAAATTGTAATTTAAGTACTATTGATAATATTTACCAAAAAAGTAGACTTAGACGTTCGATTTTTTTCACTTGATCTTAAACTGATCATTCATGTAAGATTAAATGAATAAGAAAATTTGATTAGGTCTTCACTTTCACAGGAATTGTCAGTTTAAATTTAAGGAAAAACTAACGAATGTGTAGAGTTAGTAAGAATTTTGATTTAATTCAATAAAAAAAAATTAAAGTGACATGGAGAGCTTTCGTAGCCTCTGGTTACCAAAAATGAAAAATGCACAAATTTGTATCTTTCATCAAAAAACAAAGATCTTGTCAATTCGCTCACAAATTCCCAGAATATGATTATTCAATGTGTAAAAAACGCAATTTCAAAAATTCTATTTAGTTATTTTTATTTTCTTATAAGTACACCATAAATTTATCTAGGCGAATTGAGAGTTTTCAAAAGATTAAGATTATTAGCACGGATTATTAGTGTGTTATTAAGGTAAAAAATAATAACATTTAATTTGCGGTAAATACACTGCCAGAGATAAACAACACAATTATTTACATGTAAGTATTTGGATTGGTAAATTATACGTTTTGCAAATTTGTTTTCTACGTTAGGTACCTTGAATGTTGCACTACACTTCCACTTGATCTGTTTATGCTTTTATTTATCAATTTGCTGATTGTTCCTATAACTTATAAGCACAAAGTGACTGTTTAAGAACAAACTGCTAATTAATGATTTGTAATAAAACACTGTTTTTTTTCTTTTTTTCTATATTATCAGGATGTATACGCTAGGAAAAAGTCAGGAAATTGTCGGGAAAAAATTTCGCAGAATTATGGCGAGTATCAGGAATTTGGTTTTTTTATCGTACTTTTTTGGTTTTTATAAGAATGTTTGTACGAAAAAAAAAGTATCTTTTTTTTAATTTTTCTAAAAGTGAAGACCTTTTTTTTTTGGTCGCATATTCGCGTAATGAGAGAAGATGAGTTTCAGGAAAAAACAGGAAATTTCGTTGTCGAATAGTTGTATACACCCTATATATATATATAACACCTGTTAATAATTAATTTACATCTTAAATTCTACATCTCTAACGAGGTGTAATAAAATTTGCCAGTTGGTCCTTATATGCTAAAAAAAAGGTACTTAAAAGCCCCGTAAGTAGTAATATTAATGGATGGAAAATCAATATATTCTCAAGAGTTGCCGTAGAAATACCGTGTAGTGTATCGTTCTGGATTTTGGCGAGATTATATCATAATTCCACTTGTATTTGCTACCATTTTGAGAAGTCTATTGAGTGATTAAATGGATAGAGTTGTAGAACGACATCGCATCGCTCTAATTACATATAGGTACCTAATTAGTAATCGTATTTACATCAAATTAATTTAAAACATTTATTGAAAATGTGAATTGTTGGTATATGAGTTCTAAAGCTGGCCGGTATAAAGCATATTGTTTGGTAAATACTGAAAGCGATATTTAATGCTCGAGTTAGCTCAGAATTACACCCAGTATTTTTTTTCTTTTTTTTTCTTAAAGATATACCGTGCTTTTCGTGTTGAAAAATTCCGCTAGGCACCACTTATCTTGTGGACAAAGCAATGTTGTTGTTGTTGTTGTTGCTAACAGAAGTACATACAAGATACAACGCCGTATTCGCAGTACAAATAATAATAGTGGCAAAATACAGAAACCATGCTGTGCACGGTTTATTGGCCTCAAACTATGGAAGAGAGTGGCTAAAGGGACCTTACACCGAAAGGCATACATGAGATTTGAAAAAAATCTTACCCTCTGTCGATTTTGCCGAAAATAGTATCTTTTTTCAGGTTTTGAACAGAAAATAGTATGTTTTTTAAGTTTCTGAAAACTACCCTACCTCGATTTTGATCAAAATAGTATCTTTTTTAGGTTTGGAAAAATTACCCTACTTTGATTTCAGAATTACCCTATGCCGATTTCCAAAATGGAAAAAATAGTATCTTTTTTCACTTTTCCAAAATACGATTTGCACTCATCGCGGTTTTTTCTGCGGTATTGGAGGACTGAAGACCTTTTTTTTTTTTTGCTCGCAACTTTATTTTGAGGAAAAAAAAAATATACCCTATTTTAATTTTTCAAATGTACCCCTCCCTGAAATCAAAAGCGTGTGCACCTATGCCGAAAGGCATTAAAAGGTTATTAAATTATGATGATGATGGTGACCTCAAGCTATGCGTTTTCGGTAACCACACGACACTTAATATAAATAATGAAAGATCTTTATTCCAGATCTTTGTTTAGAATGGAAATCACGGAGATAGTGGAACATCTCAACTTTGAATAGGCATTCTATTTTGTCAACAAAAAAAAAATTGTCTTGCGGTAAACTAAATAAATCTGTGATACCTAGGGTTTGAATCACACTTTTCAGTAAATATTTTGAATTTTAAAATATTACAGGTAGTTAAACTATGCATACAGTATTCTATTTTTTGTATTATTTTTACATTGGAACTATAATTAGTAGCAACAATAGCATTCATGGCTTCACCTTTTTACATTGGAACTATAATTAATAGCAATAACTAATAGTGTTTTAATATTGTATCATCCATCCAATGCACTGAAGAATATTTTTTTTTTGATAATTGCTAACAAGATCAACATATACCAAGCTTCAAGTTTATGGAAATAGAAAAATCAATATTTATATATCTTTTAAAAGTTGATAAAATAAGAAGTAATAATTTTGTTTACTGATATGCTTATTAGAATTGATTAAATGCGTTAGAAAAATGAATAAATAATTTAGTTTTTTTGGCGATGTTCTTTTGGTAATTAAGATGCTGAGACAACTGAGATTTATTTACGCTTCTCATGTTAATAATTGAGAAATCTCATTTGACTCAGTATCTCACTTACCAAAAGAACATCACTCCTGTTACTGTTAACCAAATACTATTATATCAAATTGAACCAAATGTTCAAGTTGTGTT
>JAABKK020041334.1:0-13223 GCA_011634745.2 Catotricha subobsoleta | reverse complement strand
TTTTTTTTTCCTACGAATATGTTTAGTCGCCGTTAGCTTTTTTTTACCGGTGCGCCGATTACCACTCAGTCCGACACTGTTTTCCTCTATATATAGTAATTTAAAATTTGGATAAATCACGAAATTTTAGAAGGAATATGTTGGAAATTTGTTTAAATTTTATATTGGGAGAGGGGAAGGAAGTTAAAAAATTATGAAAATTACATCAAGATTATGTACAGCTATTTATGGCATTTTGATAATGTTTTTTCCTTGAAAATTTTAATTAATAATTAATTTAATTTATAATCATTATAAATATCGAAGGTAAATTATTTTGCAAGAGGTCCACTTTAAAGAAAAATAAATTTAATTTAATATTTTTCTCGATTGTCTTCAGTTAGTTGTGCAATATTTCTTCGAAATGGTCAGTCACACTAATTTATGCCTCATCCGACCTTTCAAAACGACATTTGCTTTTTTTTTTCGAAGTATTTTCACTCACTCCTCGGCATATTTAAATATAAAATAAAATAATAGGTATTTTTTTCAACGATGATAAACGAACATTGAATATAATATGATGCTATGAAAGAAAAATTATATGAACTCTGAGCTCGTGTACTAATTTTAAACTTGACACTTTTATTGATAAAATACTCTGGTGAATGAATTAACTGGAGCTAATTTTAATTAAATACCCTTAAAATGTCCACTCGTTTTTATTTCCTCACGAAATTATGTATTTAAAATACACGAAATCACATCTAAGAATATTCAGTTGATATCTTGTTTGACTCATAAAGATAATATGGTGAAGAAGCAAAATGTTAACACCGAAATAAATCTGATATTAAACCATAATTCTCCGCTGAAATTGCTCATAAGTTCAAGAAATGTTTTTTTTTTTTTTTTAATAACATGTTGAATAATCAAATAACTATTTTACTAAAAAAATAGTGAATGAAATAAAAAAAATTCACCTTCTGCAAACAACATAAGAAACATAAGACAAATTATGATTGAATTAAATTGGTAAGATAGGTTATTACATTTATATGTGTAGCGAATTGTGTTGCAATATGATATGAACCTGTTGCTGAATGGGGTTTAATAACATTTCTTTCCATACGGTAGATTGTAGATGCCTTAGCATTATGGTAACATAATACACCTACTCTTTGGTTTGAATATATTTTGTTACTTACACTGCGGATATGATAACATGGTTATGAACTGATGCGAATAAAAATATACCTGATGAGATTTTATTAGACAATGGGTGTGTAGCTGTAGGTAATTTCATTCGAATATAATGCGAAAAAAGCCACATCTACTGATATTTTAATAAAAATAATTGAGATATATTAGAGAACATTATGATATAATGATAACGATAATATTTTTCAATTTATTATTTTCTTAAATATTCTTCTAAATATATATAATAGGTATACGTATTTGCGTTGTTATAAAGATATTTTGCTTTTATCAAAATTTACTATGTGAATGTTTTCATTGGATTTTAATATAAGTAACTAAAGGTTTGGCATATAAATATTAATTAGGGTGACAATAAAAATCAAAGTGTTGATGTTTTTAGACTCTTGTAATATAAAAATTATGAAAAACTGAGCCATATAGTAAATTGGAAAATTTGCGTGGAATGAAAAACGTAATAGGGAACCTCTAATTGTAATTTTTAATTATTCTTAACAAATCAGAATTTTGCGGATTGGTAAAATGTTCACCTTTGCCTAATATTATCGGTAATATAATGTTTTACTTAAAAAAAAATGTAGAAAAATATTTAATTAAAAATGACATTGAAGACAGAAAATAATTGTACACAAATTGATAAATGGAGAAATCATATATATTCGAAATTTGATTAAATCAATAAAATATATATTTATTAAAATCTTTTTATTTATTCACTATTTATGTGTAAAATATAACATTCTGCGGTGTTTTAACAGGTATCTACTTGCCACATATATGGAATATAAATAAATTAATTATTTCAAATCGATTTTTAACAATATCGCGCAACAATTGTTTATAATATTTGTCAAAGAAAAACGTAAATAAATTCAATGGACTACGGTTTATGATAGAAATATTGTTGAAATCACAATAAAAAAAAAATCTTTCTTATCAGATTTATTTATTATACGGTAAACCATTCATAGTTTGAACTTTAAGGTTTAAATATGTAAACATATTTTTACATGTTTATAGGTTTGTTTGTGGTTTTGTTTAACAAAAAATATCTTTAGGTTTTAATAACGCCATCCTTTAAATAAATTAATTTTCTACAATTTTTCTTCAATTTAATTCAATTCAATTTATTCATTAAGTTTTTTGTTTTTAACATATTAACATATTGTGAGATTCAATTATTAGTAATTTTTCAGCAAATGACATTATTTTTTTAGAAATATATTTAAATTTTTGGTGAAATTTGTCAAATTTTTAAAAGATGAATGGTTAAAAACTTTTATTTGAAGCAAGTGTACAGTTTTTCTTTTTGTTTTTAATTATTAATAATAATAAGTTCTTGTGCATTTCTGAAAGTTCGCTTTCTTTCCAATCCAACTTTGTTTTCTTGTTATTTACTTGATTTTATTTTTATTTCGCCTTAAAATTTTACAATAAACTTTGTATAAAATAAAACAGGTTTTAATTTTTTTAAATATTGGTTTTTTCAACTGTTTGATTTGAGTTAATTTTATTTTTCATGACAGAATTATAAAAAATATCTTGTTTTATTTCTAAAATTTAAGTATCTTTTTAAAATATAGCTCTATATATAATTAATTTTTAAGAAAGAAAATTTTAAGGAGTAATTACTTAACCAGTATACATATTTATTTGAATGGTAATGAAATAATGCGATTAGTTTTTTCATATCCTTTTTTTTCGCCAAATTAAAAATATATTTTTACTACAGACAGATTCATAAATAATATTTGTTAGAAATAACTGGTTATTCAATAAAATCTAATAAAATAAAGTAAATTTCGTTAATTAAGAAGAAAATTATTTTTGAATTTGAATCTAAAGGAATAAATGTAATTATATATAAATAAAAGAAAAAAGAAACTTTATTTCATCATAATCCAAATTTCTGGGATCAAAATAAATTGAAATTTTTATCAAAATTAAATTATAAATGCCCAGTTTATAAGAAATGTATAATGGAAAGGATTTCCAAGAAATATCTATTTATTAAATAAAGAAATAGAAATTCAAACATTTCTTGAAATTTAAGTTCAGTTATATGTTGTATTTATGTTTTATTAAATAAGAAAAAAAAAACTTTTAATTTTCTTAACAAATAATTTTATAAGTTATCAACAACAAAAAATTGTTTGAAAAATGAATTTAAGTAGCATATAGTAAATATCTTAAATATTACCTACGTATTCTTTCCTTTAAAAAAAAAAACAATTAATTAAGAAAATAACACTCACCAGCAAATTATTTAATTGATTTATAGATATTTATCCACACCACACACACAAGTTTGAAGCTATTTCATGATATTTAACAGTAGGCAAAAATAAACCCAAAAAAATAATATTTTTTTTGGTTCAATAATTACATTAAACACACGAAATCGAATTAAACTGATTTTTAAATCTGTAACTTGTTGGTTTATTAATTTGAAACCTTCTTTCTTAGTGTTTTATCTTTTTGTTTGTTAACTGCGTTTCCAAACGTCGTTTAAAAGAACGCGAATTTCTTTCTGGCCGGAAATTCAAAGAGTGGTCCTCTATTTATATGAACACGGCGACGATTTATCCAACCTAATACCTAATATTCCATATTGTAAATGAATGTGTGTGGAAAATATAAGTGTGTATTTATGTATGTGTGTGTGAGATGTTTAAAACGCAGGATTTTCCTTTGAGATAATCTTGTGTACAGCATATATTTCAGTGTATTGTGTATCCAGCATCATCATTGTTATAAGTTAGAGAATACCATTGTCCATGTTATTTGCATGATAAGAATGATACCAATAAGAATCCCATATTCATGTCATTTCAACGATTTTTACGTTGAAAAATTCTTATTATGGTGTATCTAAGTACTAATGTTAACTGTAATTTAAGCTTAATTTGAGAAGATAATTATTTAATCATCATGATCAGTATTACAACACTATGGATAATTAACATTTAAAATTTTCAAAATATTTTTATTCATAGATTTGACATTAATTAATTGCATGCAATATTTCCCTAAAAAAAATTATTTTGCATCACCTCACCTCGCATGTCAGACGCAAAGTTTATAATTTGCATAGCACGATTACATTGTCGCCACATACAAAGTAGCAATCGAGGTAGCAATAGAATATTTAAAATCAAACATAAAAAAGATAAGTCCATGAATGATAAGAAAAAAAAGCTTCTACTTAATTACTTTAACTATTACAATAAACTTGTCAGAACTAATTCAATTAAATTCAATTAAGACTATAGCTGATTTGATTGGAAAGATAATCTTTTTAATTATTGAAATTTCATTCATAAATATGCACTTTTTTCATGGACATGGACATCCTTTTTTGTTAATGCAGACCTTTGGTTTATATACTCGCAGTTTGTCTTACGAGATAGTCTGCGAGTGTATATATCGGTAATTTTTCGACAGACTAGCGCATCTGCTATAGTGTGTCATACTACAGATCAGTGGAAATAAAACGTAGTGTAAGTGGTAATAACTGCAATAAAAGTTTGTCTGCAAAATAATAAAACAAAAAGAAAATGATGTGGTATTTGTATTAATCCTAAGTTTTAACATATTTCTGTTGAAATTTTATTATCATTTCAGAATGATAAATAAATAGATAAATGTACTTATAAGCAGATATATAGAGATTATCCCGAATTAAATTGCATTAGTTATTTACTTCATTATAATCAAATTCATTTCAATATCATGTAATATAACACAAATTAACGCTTAATTTCCATATATTTATTTAATTTTTAAAATCCTATTATTATTTATATTGTTGTTATTAGTTGTTACTGGCAATGGCTCCTACAACAATGAATTAAGTGTGATGTAAAAGAAAATTATGGGGTGTCAAATGCGTATCGTTCTTTTTGTGGTCATGTACACGGAAAATATATTACGTTAAGCGCAACCAAATATTTATGATATTAATGTTTCTAATTATTTGAAAAATTATATTAAAATCTATGTAAGTATTTTATTATTATTATTGCTCAAAAAAGATAATTATCAAGCCGTTTAAATAAATTTATTGCAATTAAATTTAAATGGTCTCAAATCACGTTAAAAAAAATCTTTATTTCAATGAATTCCTGAAATTCATGCCACTGTTTATAATCAAATCAAAACTACAAAATAAAAATGTAAAAAACTTTAAGAATAAACGTTCAAAATGTAACTATCTGCTCTTTGTGCTTAACAGAAAATGTTGATCTTGGTGTATATTATTTTTTGTATTGCTATTATTGTCGGTTGTATTTATGCGACCGGCGGCTGTTTGTTACTTTGTTGTAGGCGATAATATGGGTATTATGAGATGATATTCCTTCTATTCTATGTATGGATGATATGGGGTAATTAGTGTCAACTTAGTGAGAACTTTATTATAAATATTACTTGATTTATATGAATTTATAGCAGATTTTATATTTAAACAATGCATGATATTTGATACTGTGTTGGTATATATTTATAGCACATATTAACAATTTGTGTAGGCTGAGAAGGCATATTTTTATTTGAAATAAAATTTAAAAAGTTTCATTGTGTCGATAGGCAAATTGAGAATTTTAATTTTTTAAAGATTTCTATAATTATTTGGTTAACAACTAGTATCTACGAATTTTTCCATTGCATGAAATAACTGTTGACTTTAAAAAGCTTCAATTGGTCACATTAAACGAAATAAAAACAGTAAATTATTAAATAAGTTATTACTAATATGGTTAAAGATGTATGTAC
Source organism: Catotricha subobsoleta (assembly GCA_011634745.2). Taxonomy (NCBI): domain Eukaryota; kingdom Metazoa; phylum Arthropoda; class Insecta; order Diptera; family Cecidomyiidae; genus Catotricha; species Catotricha subobsoleta. Next base: position 7,250 of record JAABKK020041334.1, on the reverse strand, counting down.
CTTAAATTTGGACATGTTGGACAATCTTCATTTTGAATTTTTTTGATATGATGAAAAGTAGTTCAGCAACAAAATAATACATAATTTCGATAGCACTCAAAAAGCTACAGCCCAAAAAAAATGTCGCAGCACCTCCAAATGAAACTAAATAGAAAATGAAAAAAATAAAAAACAAGCTGCCAATGGATTGGTACACGACTTCATTTTTGTAAGAAATTATAAGAAAGAATGTTGGAATAGAAAATATACCTAAAAGGTCTTCGAAAGTATAAATAATTTCTCTTCTTAAACGAGTTCTTGGAAATATAGCTTTAATATCAAGTAATTTCGGCCATGGTGTATTCTCCTAATTAAATCAAATTTTAGAAAACTATTCATCTATATTTGTTTTTTATACTCACGTAATATTTAAATTTCACTCTAATATATTGCATCGAATGACACAAAGGTAAACATTCACACGTTTTCAATGTATTATACCAATCAGTAATTGATAAACAGTACAAACCATCTGGATTGCAAATTGGCTCATCTGTAATTTGAAATAGATTAATGCAGTAAATCGATGTAAACGAGATTCTACATCGTAAAAGAAATCAAAATGTTTCAACAAAAATCATATTTCCAAACAAACTTGAGTTTTCTTGATAAATTCTGATCCATTAAAACCGACTAGCAATTAATAGTTTATTTTTAGTTTACTTACTGACAAAATAAAAAAATGGAATACAACCACAAAGTTTGAGAGCTGTTTGAATACGGCAAGTAATGCGGCATAAATTCTCGGTATAATGTCTTGGAAAATATGGCGATGATGACTCAGCTATTAATAAGCATCTGCGTGCTCTGATTGGAATTGATCGCAAGGCCAATGTTGCAGTTATTTGCCTTATTTCAATATCTAATTCAGCCATTTCATTATTAATAAGAACTACCTTAACACTATTTCCACCACTTACTACATCATAATAGTTATGTACGAACTAAAAATAATCACAATAAAATATATATAAGTTTGATTAGACAGACTATCGATTAATAGTAGCTTAGACATGTTTATTTATGGCCGTTTTTTAATTTAATCAATTAAGTTACGGGCTATCGGCCAATTGTAATAAAAGTAGTTTATTTCATAATTTTACTCGACGCCGACGTTAAGATGAAATTAACACCATCATCAGGAGTATTCTTTATTTCTAAATGCAAAATTTTTTTTTATAAACACATTACAATAATGATGTGAAAAATAAATGATGTGTATACTGAGATACTTACTACTGTAAATAAAATAATTTAAAACGTTTATCACAGGCATTGGAAGTTATAAAGCTAATAAATAAATAAATAAATACATTCTATCAAGCAACTAAATACATTACTATTGTCATTGTACCTAAATTAAAAATCAATCAAAGGTATATAAATAAATAACTAAATATAAATCATGTCAAAATGAATGTAAATCCATGCAAAATAAAATCACCGCGTTTGATCAAATAATTAATAGTAGCTTTCGTTTCTGTTACTATTTTTTTTTTATCACTTTCACTCAGCGTTAATTTCGTAAGAATGAATGTGAAAAATAACACCCTAACTTACTCGAGTAACAAAAACGAAAGATATTAATAATATAAATATTATGGGCCGATCGAAATTTTTGTAAAATAATAAATTTAAATGCACATTCATCGGAAGATAGAGTGGAGATACAGCTAAAATAAACAAAATACTCGTCGAAAATTGGGGGAAGGATGGTCTTCCCAGAGCCTTAAATTTATGACCTCTATTGAGTCATTTTTGGTGTAACTTACGCTATTCTGTTCAATAAAAGAAAAAATAAAACTATTATGCTAGTTTTATTTTATAATTAATATTGTGACCAAGTGAATTATGAAATCAAATTCTTCTTTTTTTTACCTACGTATAGTGTTACGCAAGGAAGGAAATGAAATATTTGTGTCTTTAGCTACAACAACAAGGCGGTAACTAAATACGAACCGTCACCGACTCTTTATCTAGAGCTTTAATAAAATCAGTCGCATAATAATAATATTAATAAAAGAAAAACAATAACAAAATTAAAAACCACCAGAAATCGAAACCGAAACATCTCTATATTTTCAGCGGCGATGAAGCTGCGCGTTTAACGAATGGTCAATGACCAATATCATAATACGTACTGAATTCTGAGATTTTGATTCTGAACACAAACAAAAAAATTAAATCTAAGCTAGATATTTTTGCCAAGGCCAAATATAAAGCAAAAGACCTTTTTGGTTACCACTAATAAATTTCAAAAAATTGACTAATAACCTTTTCAATCGCTTAAAGCTTGTTACTTATTAATAAAAGTACCTACTTACAATCGTTAAATTCGAATCATTATCTAAGTAATGTGGTGAAACATTCATTTTCATTGTATCCAAAGCCCCATACAATGTATTACTTCTATTTTTATGTGTCACTTTCACGTGTTTTCCAGACGATCGATGTAATGGTCTAAAACTTGATGTTGATAAACATATTCCCATTTCGGTAATAACCAAATGGTAATCATGAACCTTTTCAATTTGATAGTGTTTTCTTATATGTTTTGCAACATTTAACATATTCACACTTGACAATGTACTGTCATTTACAAATGGCTCAAAATTATTAAGATTTTCATAATTTGTTATTGCAATGGTATTTATAAATTGAGCGTAATATGAATATGATTTATCATTAGATGTTATATTCCATAACCTGTGTGAATATAGTTTTAATTTAAATTTGTTTATTCATTTTTAGTACATATTTAAGTTTAATTGAATATTGTAATTTTGAATTTGTTTAGGTTAAATAAATAAATGTTATCTATAATAATATTAATAGATCTTTATTTATAAGTACAATTAATTACATTCTAAATTCTATAAACTTACTCCTTAACCAATTCCTCTGTAATGGTTTGATTTGTATAATTTGAACAAATTGTTACATCAAAGAACGAAAATAGCCAATTTCGATAATCAGTTTGAATTAATAAAACGGTTCGACTATTTTCGAATCGATTCCATTGTATTAAACATATGTGCATCACGCAGATTGCTGAAAATAATATAATAATGATCCATAATATTCTGTAAAAAATTAATCAAAATTTTAAAGTTTAATTTTTTTTTTTTTATATGAATTGACCATAAAAAAATTCTTATCGAATCTGTAATCAATTATTATATTGAATTCATTGAATATATAACTGACCTCTCAAATATATGAAATTTAGTTTTAGAAATAAAAGGCAATCCATGAACTGACGTTTCTTTTAGGCACAATTTTAAAAATGATTGTTTCTTATACATTTTAGCTTAATAACTAAAATGTGAAAATGCAATTCTATTGCTTTATATATACAAATGTTAATTGATATTAATGTTTAAGCACAAACATGATTTATACATTAGCACATCAATTACCAATCAATTTAACAACATTGTGGTTTTGTTAAAAACCATTGCATGCAAGAATTATATATTAGCATAAAAAAAATTGAATACATTGTTGCTACGAATTTCTTGCCACCAAAGCAATAATAGGTAATAGTAAACCAACCAAAAAAAAAAAATGCAATTATATAATTTAATAAAATAAAATAAAAAATTAGAATTAAACAAATGTTAAGCCATTAGCATAAAAAAACCTTTGAGACAGAGAAATAAATTAATTCTTCTTCCAGATTTCTTTCGTCTGTAGTATATAAGATGTGAAAGTCAGAATATTCTTTTCATGTTTATCATTGAAAATATTTCCACCCATAAAATAACCGACCGCATCTCATACATTATTATAAATAAATTTCTTCATATACAACTTATATACCTATATAATGTATAAAGCAAATATGATTGTAAACTAAATGTAATTTAAATTTATTATTTCAATAAAAAAATGAGATTTATGGTTTCATGCAAAAAATATATTAAATTTGTATATATTAATTATATAATTGATTAAAAATTATTATTAATATGCTATCTAAAATATTTTTTATCTCTTTTCCGAGCACGCAGCTTTAAAAAAATCTTCAAAAAAAATCTCTTCTGACAGAGAACTAGCGATCTAAGATTTCAATTACCATGCCCGTCCCCTTCATAAAACGCAACGATAGCATTACAAGTTCACAGAATCGAATTCGAACTTAAATTGGTATTAAGAGCACGCCATAAGTAAATACATATATACATTTTTCAATGCAACTGCTAGTGTAATTAGAATTTTGGAGGATTCGATATTGTAAACGCTGTATGTATATATTTTTTTTTTTTTTAAAGCATAGTTAGAGCAAACAAATAATTATAATGTTTATATTAAATAGTGTGTTTATTGTTTATTCCTTATTGTTAAATATAAACAAATTTTATCTGCCATTCGATGTCAAAAAAAATAAAATGGTTTTACTCATTAATTTTCCATGAATATTTAATGGTGTGTATATAAATGTGAGTTTTTTTTATTTATATTAACTTTTTAGTTCAAAATATTTAACAAATTATTAATATTAATTTTAACAAATGGGGGAGTTTATCCTAATGATAAACTTTTAACTTTTTTTTAATTATTATTTATATTTATGTATTACGAAGTACGTTGTAATGAGTGGTACGGTTCAGTTGAATTTGTTTCTAGAAAATTAATGAAATATGTTGATTAGAAAATGTTAGGTAACATTAAATATTGGTTTAAAATAGTTTAATTATAGTGGACCGTTTCGACCGAGCAACTTACCAATAGATAACAATTCACTGTTCTTCCCCATCGGGCTTTATAAAAAAAAGTATTATAAAAAAATCGAAAAAGTAGATATATGCAAAATACAATTTGAATTTGAAGGTGTTATATACAGGTTTAAATAAAGATCTGTCGTATTTTATCTACACATATTTTATATATCATATAAAACTTTAGACTGAAGTTAAAAACTCTAAACGTTAATAACTGTTTAGTTTATACATACTATATTTCAAATCGAAAATTTTTCATTCAATAAAATTCATCCGATTTCGTAAATTCAATATTATAATTGATATTATTTTATTATTATTTTGCTATGACGCCATAAATGATAAACAATATTTGTTTTTTTTTCAGCTAAAAAGCAAATAGCTCAAAAAAAAAAGTATTATATTACATTATTCTGCAAGAATATAGTTCTCAAGATTGCGTTTTATACAAAATTGCTCACCCATATAAAGAAAAAAAAAATTCGTGGAATAAATCGAAATAATATTTTTTCATAAGAAGATAATTAGTGGTATTGTGAATGTATTTTAACAAATACGAATCAAAATAACTACAAATTCTGGATTATATAGTCTTCTTATATTGTTGTTTCCAAATGGAACAAGTGTATATTTATAATATATATGCTCATAAAATTGTATTATTGCGCTATGCTTAATAAAATTGAAAGTTTAATTTATACTCATGGCAAAAAAGTAATAATAAATACATTATTGTTATCAAGAGTATTTTGTGTTTTTTTTTTTTTTGCTTTTGAATTCAATTACCTACCTTTTATAAATAAAATTACTAAAACTGCATGCATTTTTTTTCTCATAACAAGGTCAATGTTCATAACAAAATACATGAACCCAAAATAAATCATTTATATAGTTACTGATCCAGCGAAAAACTGCAATGCTTAATGCATAACAAGAAATCAAGAATTCACGGTAACAACACATACTTTCTAATATGTAATTGTTGAAGCATTTGTAGCAAATGATAAAATGAATCTTATTTTTACATTCACTTTCTTAGGCCGTTTCTCAATTCATAATTCTTGCAAAATTGAAGCTAAATTCCATTTATCAACCTTCAGATATATGGCTAAACTTATTATATTTGCAACCTAAACCATTCGTTTAGTCACCTCTGAAAGAGGTATAAATTATTAAAATATGAATTGAGAAACGGTCTTATTTACAAAAATGAAAAATGAAAAGGACAAATAGTGTTAAGTTTTTAATAAGTAAATTGTACGGTTCATTCCGTATAATAAACAATGCGTGTTTGTCATTTGTTAATTTCTTCTTTCATAAATATGTAGAAAAAATAAATAAATATAAAAACACATTTGTTTTTTAACAAGCTTATTCGGTTATTTAATTTATTTCATTAAGTAGTTTCATTTAATTAATGAGCTGCATTTATTTATGGAATTTCGAAGTTCTGCTGCTACTTTATTAATACTTTTAAGTATTTTTTTGCAATTTGCAATTTGTTAAAGCGAAATGATCTTAAGACCTTAAATACTTACTTAAGACTTAACATATTAATTTAACATTAGAAGACATAACTACAACGTTAAGATAAAATTTATATTTGAGACGCTAAATCTATTAGAAGTTTATTATTAAATACTGGCTGAAAAGCTCGCTTTGCTCGCTTTTCGTTAGATCCTGCGAAGTCTCATAATAATATTCGTAGGGAAGTTCCTTTAACCTGTTTAACAAATTTCACTTCTACTAATCAGGTAATTAATATCCAATTTTTTAATTCACTTTTACTTGAAAGCAGCGGCAGTAGCTAGTTTTTGATGAAGAATAAGTAATATGTACTTACTAAATTTTATTGAGAACCATTTTTAATTTCGTGCTAATTTTAATCTCGAAGCTATTATTAAAAATTTTCAAAAACTATTCGTATAAAAAATATAAAAATTAATCAAATCCCGTAAGAAAAAATATCTACTGCCTATCTATAGTCTACAGATATTTAATAAAATGATTTTAATGGTAATAATTTATATTACAAAATGTAAGCCGGTCAATTTAAACCATATTACACACAATTGTTCAGGGTTCGGAAAAAATCAACTTTGTTTTAAAAAATTCAAATTATTCTGATTGATTTGAAATTAATTGAATTTTTTGAATGTTATGTATATTTTTTTTAATTTCATTACCTACCGTAAATGTAAAACAGTCTTAAAACATTGTAGTACGATATCAAAGATTCACAAGGAGATTTTTAAATATAGAGAAGTAAATAAAACAACTGAAATTAGATATTCTATAGTTCTTAATTCAAATTTATTTTACATTATTCATTGTCGAATCAGTAATAACCCAAGTTGTATTGTTGCTATCAAATAGATCTGACGTTAACTTATTAGATCAAATAGGTACATAAGGCCTATCCGAAATTTAATCCGCAAATGTGCATTTCAAATACGCATTTGCGCATTTTGGCATGTCCGAAGTGTG